>JAENPR010002223.1:0-67961 GCA_018135685.1 Themeda triandra
GATGACTTGGGTGTTAAGAAAAATTCAAATGCAACTCTTTTCGTACCAAATGTGGCTAGAAGCTGTCTTCACGAACGGTTTTCGCACGGTTTTGTCGTACCGGAACCAAAACTCCGAGGAACGGACTAGAAACGAGCTAAACATGAGTTTTGGGGCAAACGGGATGACTTGGGTGTTAAGAAAAATTCAAATGCAACTCTTTTCGTACCAAATGTGGCTAGAAGCTGTCTTCACAAACGGTTTTCGCACGGTTTGTCGTACCGGAACCAAAACTCCGAGGAACGGACTAGAAGCGAGCTAAACATGAGTTTTGGGGCAAACGGGATGACTTGGGTGTTAAGAAAAATTCAAATGCAACTCTTTTCGTACCAAATGTGGCTAGAAGCTGTCTTCACAAACGGTTTTCGCACGGTTTGTCGTACCGGAACCAAAACTCCGAGGAACGGACTAGAAACGAGCTAAACATGAGTTTTGGGGCAAACGGGATGACTTGGGTGTTAAGAAAAATTCAAATGCAACTCTTTTCGTACCAAATGTGGCTAGAAGCTGTCTTCACGAACGGTTTTCGCACGGTTTGTCGTACCGGAACCAAAACTCCGAGGAACGGACTAGAAACGAGCTAAACATGAGTTTTGGGGCAAACGGGATGACTTGGGTGTTAAGAAAAATTCAAATGCAACTCTTTTCGTACCAAATGTGGCTAGAGCTGTCTTCACGAACGGTTTTCGCACGGTTTGTCGTACCGGAACCAAAACTCCGAGGAACGGACTAGAAACGAGCTAAACATGAGTTTTGGGGCAAACGGGATGACTTGGGTGTTAAGAAAAATTCAAATGCAACTCTTTTCGTACCAAATGTGGCTAGAAGCTGTCTTCACAAACGGTTTTCGCACGGTTTGTCGTACCGGAACCAAAACTCCGAGGAACGGACTAGAAAGCGAGCTAAACATGAGTTTTGGGGCAAACGGGATGACTTGGGTGTTAAGAAAAATTCAAATGCAACTCTTTTCGTACCAAATGTGGCTAGAAGCTGTCTTCACGAACGGTTTTCGCACGGTTTGTCGTACCGGAACCAAAACTCCGAGGAACGGACTAGAAACGAGCTAAACATGAGTTTTGGGGCAAACGGGATGACTTGGGTGTTAAGAAAAATTCAAATGCAACTCTTTTCGTACCAAATGTGGCTAGAAGCTGTCTTCACGAACGGTTTTCGCACGGTTTGTCGTACCGGAACCAAAACTCCGGGAACGGACTAGAAACGAGCTAAACATGAGTTTTGGGGCAAACGGGATGACTTGGGTGTTAAGAAAAATTCAAATGCAACTCTTTTCGTACCAAATGTGGCTAGAAGCTGTCTTCACAAACGGTTTTCGCACGGTTTGTCGTACCGGAACCAAAACTCCGAGGAACGGACTAGAAACGAGCTAAACATGAGTTTTGGGGCAAACGGGATGACTTGGGTGTTAAGAAAAATTCAAATGCAACTCTTTTCGTACCAAATGTGGCTAGAACTGTCTTCACGAACGGTTTTCGCACAGTTTGTCGTACCGGAACCAAAACTCCAGGAACGGACTAGAACCGAGCTAAACATGAGTTCTGGGGTAAACAGAATGACTTGGGTGTTAAGAAAAATTCAAATGCAACTCTTTTCGTACCAAATGTGGCTAGAAGTGTAGTCACAAACGGTTTTCGCACAGTTTGTCGTGCCGGAACCAAATCTCCAGGAACGGACTAGAAACGAGCTAAACATGAGTTTTGGGGCAAACGGGATGACTTGGGTGTTAAGAAAAATTCAAATGCAACTCTTTTCGTACCAAATGTGGCTAGAACTGTCTTCACAAACGGTTTTCGCACGGTTTGTCGTACCGGAACCAAAACTCCGAGGAACGGACTAGAAACGAGCTAAACATGAGTTTTGGGGCAAACGGGATGACTTGGGTGTTAAGAAAAATTCAAATGCAACTCTTTTCGTACCAAATGTGGCTAGAAGCTGTCTTCACAAACGGTTTTCGCACGGTTTGTCGTACCGGAACCAAAACTCCGAGGAACGGACTAGAAACGAGCTAAACATGAGTTTTGGGGCAAACGGGATGACTTGGGTGTTAAGAAAAATTCAAATGCAACTCTTTTCGTACCAAATGTGGCTAGAACTGTCTTCACGAACGGTTTTCGCACGGTTTGTCGTACCGGAACCAAAACTCCGAGGAACGGACTAGAAACGAGCTAAACATGAGTTTTGGGGCAAACGGGATGACTTGGGTGTTAAGAAAAATTCAAATGCAACTCTTTTCGTACCAAATGTGGCTAGAAGCTGTCTTCACAAACGGTTTTCGCACGGTTTGTCGTACCGGAACCAAAACTCCGAGGAACGGACTAGAAACGAGCTAAACATGAGTTTTGGGGCAAACGGGATGACTTGGGTGTTAAGAAAAATTCAAATGCAACTCTTTTCGTACCAAATGTGGCTAGAAGCTGTCTTCACGAACGGTTTTCGCACGTTTTGTCGTACCGGAACCAAAACTCCGAGGAACGGACTAGAAACGAGCTAAACATGAGTTTTGGGGCAAACGGGATGACTTGGGTGTTAAGAAAAATTCAAATGCAACTCTTTTCGTACCAAATGTGGCTAGAGCTGTCTTCACAAACGGTTTTCGCACGGTTTGTCGTACCGGAACCAAAACTCCGAGGAACGGACTAGAAACGAGCTAAACATGAGTTTTGGGGCAAACGGGATGACTTGGGTGTTAAGAAAAATTCAAATGCAACTCTTTTCGTACCAAATGTGGCTAGAGCTGTCTTCACAAACGGTTTTCGCACGTTTGTCGTACCGGAACCAAAACTCCGAGGAACGGACTAGAAACGAGCTAAACATGAGTTTTGGGGCAAACGGGATGACTTGGGTGTTAAGAAAAATTCAAATGCAACTCTTTTCGTACCAAATGTGGCTAGAAGCTGTCTTCACGAACGGTTTTCGCACGGTTTGTCGTACCGGAACCAAAACTCCGAGGAACGGACTAGAAAGCGAGCTAAACATGAGTTTTGGGGCAAACGGGATGACTTGGGTGTTAAGAAAAATTCAAATGCAACTCTTTTCGTACCAAATGTGGCTAGAAGCTGTCTTCACAAACGGTTTTCGCACGGTTTGTCGTACCGGAACCAAAACTCCGAGGAACGGACTAGAAACGAGCTAAACATGAGTTTTGGGGCAAACGGGATGACTTGGGTGTTAAGAAAAATTCAAATGCAACTCTTTTCGTACCAAATGTGGCTAGAGCTGTCTTCACAAACGGTTTTCGCACGGTTTGTCGTACCGGAACCAAAACTCCGAGGAACGGACTAGAAACGAGCTAAACATGAGTTTTGGGGCAAACGGGATGACTTGGGTGTTAAGAAAAATTCAAATGCAACTCTTTTCGTACCAAATGTGGCTAGAGCTGTCTTCACAAACGGTTTTCGCACGGTTTGTCGTCCGGAACCAAAACTCCGAGGAACGGACTAGAAGCGAGCTAAACATGAGTTTTGGGGCAAACGGGATGACTTGGGTGTTAAGAAAAATTCAAATGCAACTCTTTTCGTACCAAATGTGGCTAGAGCTGTCTTCACGAACGGTTTTCGCACGGTTTGTCGTACCGGAACCAAAACTCCGGGGAACGGACTAGAAACGAGCTAAACATGAGTTTTGGGGCAAACGGGATGACTTGGGTGTTAAGAAAAATTCAAATGCAACTCTTTTCGTACCAAATGTGGCTAGAACTGTCTTCACAAACGGTTTTCGCACGGTTTGTCGTAACGGAACCAAAACTCCGGGGAACGGACTAGAAACGAGCTAAACATGAGTTTTGGGGCAAACGGGATGACTTGGGTGTTAAGAAAAATTCAAATGCAACTCTTTTCGTACCAAATGTGGCTAGAGCTGTCTTCACGAACGGTTTTCGCACGGTTGTCGTACCGGAACCAAAACTCCGAGGAACGGACTAGAAACGAGCTAAACATGAGTTTTTGGGCAAAACGGGATGACTTGGGTGTTAAGAAAAATTCAAATGCAACTCTTTTCGTACCAAATGTGGCTAGAAGCTGTCTTCACGAACGGTTTTCGCACGGTTTGTCGTACCGGAACCAAAACTCCGAGGAACGGACTAGAAACGAGCTAAACATGAGTTTTGGGGCAAACGGGATGACTTGGGTGTTAAGAAAAATTCAAATGCAACTCTTTTCGTACCAAATGTGGCTAGAAGCTGTCTTCACGAACGGTTTTCGCACGGTTTGTCGTACCGGAACCAAAACTCCGGGAACGGACTAGAAACGAGCTAAACATGAGTTTTGGGGCAAACGGGATGACTTGGGTGTTAAGAAAAATTCAAATGCAACTCTTTTCGTACCAAATGTGGCTAGAGCTGTCTTCACAAACGGTTTTCGCACGGTTTGTCGTACCGGAACCAAAACTCCGAGGAACGGACTAGAAACGAGCTAAACATGAGTTTTGGGGCAAACGGGATGACTTGGGTGTTAAGAAAAATTCAAATGCAACTCTTTTCGTACCAAATGTGGCTAGAAGCTGTCTTCAAACGGTTTTCGCACGGTTTTGTCGTACCGGAACCAAAACTCCGAGGAACGGACTAGAAACGAGCTAAACATGAGTTTTGGGGCAAACGGGATGACTTGGGTGTTAAGAAAAATTCAAATGCAACTCTTTTCGTACCAAATGTGGCTAGAAGCTGTCTTCACGAACGGTTTTCGCACGGTTTTTGTCGTACCGGAACCAAAACTCCGAGGAACGGACTAGAAACGAGCTAAACATGAGTTTTGGGGCAAACGGGATGACTTGGGTGTTAAGAAAAATTCAAATGCAACTCTTTTCGTACCAAATGTGGCTAGAAGCTGTCTTCACAAAACGGTTTTCGCACGGTTTTTGTTGTACCGGAACCAAAACTCCGAGGAACGGACTAGAAACGAGCTAAACATGAGTTTTGGGGCAAACGGGATGACTTGGGTGTTAAGAAAAATTCAAATGCAACTCTTTTCGTACCAAATGTGGCTAGAAGCTGTCTTCACGAACGGTTTTCGCACGGTTTGTCGTACCGGAACCAAAACTCCGGGAACGGACTAGAAACGAGCTAAACATGAGTTTTGGGGCAAACGGGATGACTTGGGTGTTAAGAAAAATTCAAATGCAACTCTTTTCGTACCAAATGTGGCTAGAAGCTGTCTTCACAAACGGTTTTCGCACGGTTTGTCGTACCGGAACCAAAACCAGGAACGGACTAGAAACGAGCTAAACATGAGTTTTGGGGCAAACGGGATGACTTGGGTGTTAAGAAAAATTCAAATGCAACTCTTTTCGTACCAAATGTGGCTAGAAGCTGTCTTCACGAACGGTTTTCGCACGGTTTGTCGTACCGGAACCAAAACTCCGAGGAACGGACTAGAAAGCGAGCTAAACATGAGTTTTGGGGCAAACGGGATGACTTGGGTGTTAAGAAAAATTCAAATGCAACTCTTTTCGTACCAAATGTGGCTAGAGCTGTCTTCACAAACGGTTTTCGCACGGTTTGTCGTACCGGAACCAAAACTCCGAGGAACGGACTAGAAACGAGCTAAACATGAGTTTTGGGGCAAACGGGATGACTTGGGTGTTAAGAAAAATTCAAATGCAACTCTTTTCGTACCAAATGTGGCTAGAAGCTGTCTTCACAAACGGTTTTCGCACGGTTTGTCGTACCGGAACCAAAACTCCGAGGAACGGACTAGAAGCGAGCTAAACATGAGTTTTGGGGCAAACGGGATGACTTGGGTGTTAAGAAAAATTCAAATGCAACTCTTTTCGTACCAAATGTGGCTAGAGCTGTCTTCACGAACGGTTTTCGCACGGTTTGTCGTACCGGAACCAAAACTCCGACTAGGAACGGACTAGAAACGAGCTAAACATGAGTTTTGGGGCAAACGGGATGACTTGGGTGTTAAGAAAAATTCAAATGCAACTCTTTTCGTACCAAATGTGGCTAGAGCTGTCTTCACGAACGGTTTTCGCACGGTTTGTCGTACCGGAACCAAAACTCCGAGGAACGGACTAGAAAGCGAGCTAAACATGAGTTTTGGGGCAAACGGGATGACTTGGGTGTTAAGAAAAATTCAAATGCAACTCTTTTCGTACCAAATGTGGCTAGAAGCTGTCTTCACAAACGGTTTTCGCACGGTTTGTCGTACCGGAACCAAAACTCCGAGGAACGGACTAGAAAGCGAGCTAAACATGAGTTTTGGGGCAAACGGGATGACTTGGGTGTTAAGAAAAATTCAAATGCAACTCTTTTCGTACCAAATGTGGCTAGAAGCTGTCTTCACAAACGGTTTTCGCACGGTTTGTCGTACCGGAACCAAAACTCCGAGGAACGGACTAGAAACGAGCTAAACATGAGTTTTGGGGCAAACGGGATGACTTGGGTGTTAAGAAAAATTCAAATGCAACTCTTTTCGTACCAAATGTGGCTAGAAGCTGTCTTCACGAACGGTTTTCGCACGGTTTGTCGTACCGGAACCAAAACTCCGAGGAACGGACTAGAAACGAGCTAAACATGAGTTTTGGGGCAAACGGGATGACTTGGGTGTTAAGAAAAATTCAAATGCAACTCTTTTCGTACCAAATGTGGCTAGAAGCTGTCTTCACAAACGGTTTTCGCACGGTTTGTCGTACCGGAACCAAAACTCCGAGGAACGGACTAGAAACGAGCTAAACATGAGTTTTGGGGCAAACGGGATGACTTGGGTGTTAAGAAAAATTCAAATGCAACTCTTTTCGTACCAAATGTGGCTAGAGCTGTCTTCACGAACGGTTTTTCGCACGGTTTGTCGTACCGGAACCAAAACTCCGAGGAACGGACTAGAAACGAGCTAAACATGAGTTTTGGGGCAAACGGGATGACTTGGGTGTTAAGAAAAATTCAAATGCAACTCTTTTCGTACCAAATGTGGCTAGAGCTGTCTTCACAAACGGTTTTCGCACGGTTTGTCGTACCGGAACCAAAACTCCGAGGAACGGACTAGAAACGAGCTAAACATGAGTTTTGGGGCAAACGGGATGACTTGGGTGTTAAGAAAAATTCAAATGCAACTCTTTTCGTACCAAATGTGGCTAGAGCTGTCTTCACGAACGGTTTTCGCACGGTTTGTCGTACCGGAACCAAAACTCCGAGGAACGGACTAGAAACGAGCTAAACATGAGTTTTGGGGCAAACGGGATGACTTGGGTGTTAAGAAAAATTCAAATGCAACTCTTTTCGTACCAAATGTGGCTAGAAGCTGTCTTCACAAACGGTTTTCGCACGGTTTGTCGTACCGGAACCAAAACTCCGAGGAACGGACTAGAAACGAGCTAAACATGAGTTTTGGGGCAAACGGGATGACTTGGGTGTTAAGAAAAATTCAAATGCAACTCTTTTCGTACCAAATGTGGCTAGAGCTGTCTTCACAAACGGTTTTCGCACGGTTTGTCGTACCGGAACCAAAACTCCGAGGAACGGACTAGAAACGAGCTAAACATGAGTTTTGGGGCAAACGGGATGACTTGGGTGTTAAGAAAAATTCAAATGCAACTCTTTTCGTACCAAATGTGGCTAGAAGCTGTCTTCACAAACGGTTTTCGCACGGTTTGTCGTACCGGAACCAAAACTCCGAGGAACGGACTAGAAACGAGCTAAACATGAGTTTTGGGGCAAACGGGATGACTTGGGTGTTAAGAAAAATTCAAATGCAACTCTTTTCGTACCAAATGTGGCTAGAAGCTGTCTTCACGAACGGTTTTCGCACGGTTTGTCGTACCGGAACCAAAACTCCGAGGAACGGACTAGAAACGAGCTAAACATGAGTTTTGGGGCAAACGGGATGACTTGGGTGTTAAGAAAAATTCAAATGCAACTCTTTTCGTACCAAATGTGGCTAGAAGCTGTCTTCACGAACGGTTTTCGCACGGTTTGTCGTACCGGAACCAAAACTCCGAGGAACGGACTAGAAAGCGAGCTAAACATGAGTTTTGGGGCAAACGGGATGACTTGGGTGTTAAGAAAAATTCAAATGCAACTCTTTTCGTACCAAATGTGGCTAGAAGCTGTCTTCACAAACGGTTTTCGCACGGTTTGTCGTACCGGAACCAAAACTCGAGGAACGGACTAGAAACGAGCTAAACATGAGTTTTGGGGCAAACGGGATGACTTGGGTGTTAAGAAAAATTCAAATGCAACTCTTTTCGTACCAAATGTGGCTAGAAGCTGTCTTCACAAACGGTTTTCGCACGGTTTGTCGTACCGGAACCAAAACTCCGAGGAACGGACTAGAAACGAGCTAAACATGAGTTTTGGGGCAAACGGGATGACTTGGGTGTTAAGAAAAATTCAAATGCAACTCTTTTCGTACCAAATGTGGCTAGAAGCTGTCTTCACGAACGGTTTTCGCACGGTTTTGTACCGGAACCAAAACTCCAGGAACGGACTAGAAACGAGCTAAACATGAGTTTTGGGGCAAACGGGATGACTTGGGTGTTAAGAAAAATTCAAATGCAACTCTTTTCGTACCAAATGTGGCTAGAAGCTGTCTTCACAAACGGTTTTCGCACGTTTGTCGTACCGGAACCAAAACTCCGAGGAACGGACTAGAAACGAGCTAAACATGAGTTTTGGGGCAAACGGGATGACTTGGGTGTTAAGAAAAATTCAAATGCAACTCTTTTCGTACCAAATGTGGCTAGAGCTGTCTTCACAAACGGTTTTCGCACGGTTTGTCGTACCGGAACCAAAACTCCGAGGAACGGACTAGAAACGAGCTAAACATGAGTTTTGGGGCAAACGGGATGACTTGGGTGTTAAGAAAAATTCAAATGCAACTCTTTTCGTACCAAATGTGGCTAGAAGCTGTCTTCACAAACGGTTTTCGCACGGTTTGTCGTACCGGAACCAAAACTCCGAGGAACGGACTAGAAACGAGCTAAACATGAGTTTTGGGGCAAACGGGATGACTTGGGTGTTAAGAAAAATTCAAATGCAACTCTTTTCGTACCAAATGTGGCTAGAGCTGTCTTCACAAACGGTTTTCGCACGGTTTGTCGTACCGGAACCAAAACTCCGAGGAACGGACTAGAAAGCGAGCTAAACATGAGTTTTGGGGCAAACGGGATGACTTGGGTGTTAAGAAAAATTCAAATGCAACTCTTTTCGTACCAAATGTGGCTAGAAGCTGTCTTCACGAACGGTTTTCGCACGGTTTGTCGTACCGGAACCAAAACTCCGAGGAACGGACTAGAAACGAGCTAAACATGAGTTTTGGGGCAAACGGGATGACTTGGGTGTTAAGAAAAATTCAAATGCAACTCTTTTCGTACCAAATGTGGCTAGAGCTGTCTTCACAAACGGTTTTCGCACGGTTTGTCGTACCGGAACCAAAACTCCGAGGAACGGACTAGAAACGAGCTAAACATGAGTTTTGGGGCAAACGGGATGACTTGGGTGTTAAGAAAAATTCAAATGCAACTCTTTTCGTACCAAATGTGGCTAGAAGCTGTCTTCACGAACGGTTTTCGCACGGTTTGTCGTACCGGAACCAAAACTCCGAGGAACGGACTAGAAACGAGCTAAACATGAGTTTTGGGGCAAACGGGATGACTTGGGTGTTAAGAAAAATTCAAATGCAACTCTTTTCGTACCAAATGTGGCTAGAAGCTGTCTTCAAACGGTTTTCGCACGGTTTGTCGTACCGGAACCAAAACTCCGGGAACGGACTAGAAACGAGCTAAACATGAGTTTTGGGGCAAACGGGATGACTTGGGTGTTAAGAAAAATTCAAATGCAACTCTTTTCGTACCAAATGTGGCTAGAAGCTGTCTTCACAAACGGTTTTCGCACGGTTTGTCGTACCGGAACCAAAACTCCGGGGAACGGACTAGAAACGAGCTAAACATGAGTTTTGGGGCAAACGGGATGACTTGGGTGTTAAGAAAAATTCAAATGCAACTCTTTTCGTACCAAATGTGGCTAGAAGCTGTCTTCACAAACGGTTTTCGCACGGTTTGTCGTACCGGAACCAAAACTCCGAGGAACGGACTAGAAACGAGCTAAACATGAGTTTTGGGGCAAACGGGATGACTTGGGTGTTAAGAAAAATTCAAATGCAACTCTTTTCGTACCAAATGTGGCTAGAAGCTGTCTTCACGAACGGTTTTCGCACGGTTTGTCGTACCGGAACCAAAACTCCGAGGAACGGACTAGAAACGAGCTAAACATGAGTTTTGGGGCAAACGGGATGACTTGGGTGTTAAGAAAAATTCAAATGCAACTCTTTTCGTACCAAATGTGGCTAGAAGCTGTCTTCACGAACGGTTTTCGCACGGTTTGTCGTACCGGAACCAAAACTCCGAGGAACGGACTAGAAAGCGAGCTAAACATGAGTTTTGGGGCAAACGGGATGACTTGGGTGTTAAGAAAAATTCAAATGCAACTCTTTTCGTACCAAATGTGGCTAGAAGCTGTCTTCACGAACGGTTTTCGCACGGTTTGTCGTACCGGAACAAAAACTCCGAGGAACGGACTAGAAGCGAGCTAAACATGAGTTTTGGGGCAAACGGGATGACTTGGGTGTTAAGAAAAATTCAAATGCAACTCTTTTCGTACCAAATGTGGCTAGAGCTGTCTTCACAAACGGTTTTCGCACGGTTTGTCGTCGGAACCAAAACTCCGAGGAACGGACTAGAAACGAGCTAAACATGAGTTTTGGGGCAAACGGGATGACTTGGGTGTTAAGAAAAATTCAAATGCAACTCTTTTCGTACCAAATGTGGCTAGAAGCTGTCTTCACAAACGGTTTTCGCACGGTTTGTCGTACCGGAACCAAAACTCCGAGGAACGGACTAGAAACGAGCTAAACATGAGTTTTGGGGCAAACGGGATGACTTGGGTGTTAAGAAAAATTCAAATGCAACTCTTTTCGTACCAAATGTGGCTAGAAGCTGTCTTCACGAACGGTTTTCGCACGGTTTGTCGTACCGGAACCAAAACTCCGAGGAACGGACTAGAAACGAGCTAAACATGAGTTTTGGGGCAAACGGGATGACTTGGGTGTTAAGAAAAATTCAAATGCAACTCTTTTCGTACCAAATGTGGCTAGAAGCTGTCTTCACAAACGGTTTTCGCACGGTTTGTCGTACCGGAACCAAAACTCCGAGGAACGGACTAGAAAGCGAGCTAAACATGAGTTTTGGGGCAAACGGGATGACTTGGGTGTTAAGAAAAATTCAAATGCAACTCTTTTCGTACCAAATGTGGCTAGAAGCTGTCTTCACGAACGGTTTTCGCACGGTTTGTCGTACCGGAACCAAAACTCCGAGGAACGGACTAGAAACGAGCTAAACATGAGTTTTGGGGCAAACGGGATGACTTGGGTGTTAAGAAAAATTCAAATGCAACTCTTTTCGTACCAAATGTGGCTAGAAGCTGTCTTCACAAACGGTTTTCGCACGGTTTGTCGTACCGGAACCAAAACTCCGAGGAACGGACTAGAAACGAGCTAAACATGAGTTTTGGGGCAAACGGGATGACTTGGGTGTTAAGAAAAATTCAAATGCAACTCTTTTCGTACCAAATGTGGCTAGAAGCTGTCTTCACGAACGGTTTTCGCACGGTTTGTCGTACCGGAACCAAAACTCCAGGAACGGACTAGAAACGAGCTAAACATGAGTTTTGGGGCAAACGGGATGACTTGGGTGTTAAGAAAAATTCAAATGCAACTCTTTTCGTACCAAATGTGGCTAGCTGTCTGTCTTCACGGTTTTCGCACGGTTTGTCGTACCGGAACCAAAACTCCGAGGAACGGACTAGAAACGAGCTAAACATGAGTTTTGGGGCAAACGGGATGACTTGGGTGTTAAGAAAAATTCAAATGCAACTCTTTTCGTACCAAATGTGGCTAAGCTGTCTTCACAAACGGTTTTCGCACGGTTTGTCGTACCGGAACCAAAACTCCGAGGAACGGACTAGAAACGAGCTAAACATGAGTTTTGGGGCAAACGGGATGACTTGGGTGTTAAGAAAAATTCAAATGCAACTCTTTTCGTACCAAATGTGGCTAGAAGCTGTCTTCACGAACGGTTTTCGCACGGTTTGTCGTACCGGAACCAAAACTCCGAGGAACGGACTAGAAACGAGCTAAACATGAGTTTTGGGGCAAACGGGATGACTTGGGTGTTAAGAAAAATTCAAATGCAACTCTTTTCGTACCAAATGTGGCTAGAAGCTGTCTTCACAAACGGTTTTCGCACGGTTTGTCGTACCGGAACCAAAACTCCGAGGAACGGACTAGAAACGAGCTAAACATGAGTTTTGGGGCAAACGGGATGACTTGGGTGTTAAGAAAAATTCAAATGCAACTCTTTTCGTACCAAATGTGGCTAGAAGCTGTCTTCACGAACGGTTTTCGCACGGTTTGTCGTACCGGAACCAAAACTCCGAGGAACGGACTAGAAACGAGCTAAACATGAGTTTTGGGGCAAACGGGATGACTTGGGTGTTAAGAAAAATTCAAATGCAACTCTTTTCGTACCAAATGTGGCTAGAAGCTGTCTTCACGAACGGTTTTCGCACGGTTTGTTCGTACCGGAACCAAAACTCCGAGGAACGGACTAGAAACGAGCTAAACATGAGTTTTGGGGCAAACGGGATGACTTGGGTGTTAAGAAAAATTCAAATGCAACTCTTTTCGTACCAAATGTGGCTAGAAGCTGTCTTCACGAACGGTTTTCGCACGGTTTGTCGTACCGGAACCAAAACTCCGAGGAACGGACTAGAAACGAGCTAAACATGAGTTTTGGGGCAAACGGGATGACTTGGGTGTTAAGAAAAATTCAAATGCAACTCTTTTCGTACCAAATGTGGCTAGAGCTGTCTTCACAAACGGTTTTCGCACGGTTTGTCGTACCGGAACCAAAACTCGAGGAACGGACTAGAAACGAGCTAAACATGAGTTTTGGGGCAAACGGGATGACTTGGGTGTTAAGAAAAATTCAAATGCAACTCTTTTCGTACCAAATGTGGCTAGAACTGTCTTCACAAACGGTTTTCGCACGGTTTGTCGTACCGGAACCAAAACTCGGAACGGACTAGAAACGAGCTAAACATGAGTTTTGGGGCAAACGGGATGACTTGGGTGTTAAGAAAAATTCAAATGCAACTCTTTTCGTACCAAATGTGGCTAGAAGCTGTCTTCACGAACGGTTTTCGCACGGTTTGTCGTACCGGAACCAAAACTCCGAGGAACGGACTAGAAACGAGCTAAACATGAGTTTTGGGGCAAACGGGATGACTTGGGTGTTAAGAAAAATTCAAATGCAACTCTTTTCGTACCAAATGTGGCTAGAAGCTGTCTTCACAAACGGTTTTCGCACGGTTTGTCGTGCGGAACCAAAACTCCGAGGAACGGACTAGAAACGAGCTAAACATGAGTTTTGGGGCAAACGGGATGACTTGGGTGTTAAGAAAAATTCAAATGCAACTCTTTTCGTACCAAATGTGGCTAGAAGCTGTCTTCACAAACGGTTTTCACGTTTGTCGTACCGGAACCAAAACTCCGAGGAACGGACTAGAAGCGAGCTAAACATGAGTTTTGGGGCAAACGGGATGACTTGGGTGTTAAGAAAAATTCAAATGCAACTCTTTTCGTACCAAATGTGGCTAGAGCTGTCTTCACAAACGGTTTTCGCACGGTTTGTCGTACCGGAACCAAAACTCCAGGAACGGACTAGAAACGAGCTAAACATGAGTTTTGGGGCAAACGGGATGACTTGGGTGTTAAGAAAAATTCAAATGCAACTCTTTTCGTACCAAATGTGGCTAGAGCTGTCTTCACGAACGGTTTTCGCACGGTTTGTCGTACCGGAACCAAAACTCCGAGGAACGGACTAGAAACGAGCTAAACATGAGTTTTGGGGCAAACGGGATGACTTGGGTGTTAAGAAAAATTCAAATGCAACTCTTTTCGTACCAAATGTGGCTAGAAGCTGTCTTCACGAACGGTTTTCGCACGGTTTGTCGTACCGGAACCAAAACTCCGAGGAACGGACTAGAAAGCGAGCTAAACATGAGTTTTGGGGCAAACGGGATGACTTGGGTGTTAAGAAAAATTCAAATGCAACTCTTTTCGTACCAAATGTGGCTAGAAGCTGTCTTCACAAACGGTTTTCGCACGGTTTGTCGTACCGGAACCAAAACTCCGAGGAACGGACTAGAAACGAGCTAAACATGAGTTTTGGGGCAAACGGGATGACTTGGGTGTTAAGAAAAATTCAAATGCAACTCTTTTCGTACCAAATGTGGCTAGAAGCTGTCTTCACGAACGGTTTTCGCACGGTTTGTCGTACCGGAACCAAAACTCCGAGGAACGGACTAGAAACGAGCTAAACATGAGTTTTGGGGCAAACGGGATGACTTGGGTGTTAAGAAAAATTCAAATGCAACTCTTTTCGTACCAAATGTGGCTAGAAGCTGTCTTCACAAACGGTTTTCGCACGGTTTGTCGTACCGGAACCAAAACTCCGAGGAACGGACTAGAAACGAGCTAAACATGAGTTTTGGGGCAAAACGGGATGACTTGGGTGTTAAGAAAAATTCAAATGCAACTCTTTTCGTACCAAATGTGGCTAGAAGCTGTCTTCACGAACGGTTTTCGCACGTTTGTCGTACCGGAACCAAAACTCCAGGAACGGACTAGAAACGAGCTAAACATGAGTTTTGGGGCAAACGGGATGACTTGGGTGTTAAGAAAAATTCAAATGCAACTCTTTTCGTACCAAATGTGGCTAGAAGCTGTCTTCACAAACGGTTTTCGCACGGTTTGTCGTACCGGAACCAAAACTCCGAGGAACGGACTAGAAACGAGCTAAACATGAGTTTTGGGGCAAACGGGATGACTTGGGTGTTAAGAAAAATTCAAATGCAACTCTTTTCGTACCAAATGTGGCTAGAAGCTGTCTTCACAAACGGTTTTCGCACGGTTTGTCGTACCGGAACCAAAACTCCGAGGAACGGACTAGAAACGAGCTAAACATGAGTTTTGGGGCAAACGGGATGACTTGGGTGTTAAGAAAAATTCAAATGCAACTCTTTTCGTACCAAATGTGGCTAGAAGCTGTCTTCACAAACGGTTTTCGCACGGTTTGTCGTACCGGAACCAAAACTCCGAGGAACGGACTAGAAAGCGAGCTAAACATGAGTTTTGGGGCAAACGGGATGACTTGGGTGTTAAGAAAAATTCAAATGCAACTCTTTTCGTACCAAATGTGGCTAGAAGCTGTCTTCACAAACGGTTTTCGCACGGTTTGTCGTACCGGAACCAAAACTCCGAGGAACGGACTAGAAACGAGCTAAACATGAGTTTTGGGGCAAACGGGATGACTTGGGTGTTAAGAAAAATTCAAATGCAACTCTTTTCGTACCAAATGTGGCTAGAACTGTCTTCACGAACGGTTTTCGCACGTTTGTCGTACCGGAACCAAAACTCCGAGGAACGGACTAGAAACGAGCTAAACATGAGTTTTGGGGCAAACGGGATGACTTGGGTGTTAAGAAATTTCAAATGCAACTCTTTTCGTACCAAATGTGGCTAGAAGCTGTCTTCACAAACGGTTTTCGCACGGTTTGTCGTACCGGAACCAAAACTCCGAGGAACGGACTAGAAACGAGCTAAACATGAGTTTTGGGGCAAACGGGATGACTTGGGTGTTAAGAAAAATTCAAATGCAACTCTTTTCGTACCAAATGTGGCTAGAAGCTGTCTTCACGAACGGTTTTCGCACGTTTGTCGTACCGGAACCAAAACTCCGAGGAACGGACTAGAAACGAGCTAAACATGAGTTTTGGGGCAAACGGGATGACTTGGGTGTTAAGAAAAATTCAAATGCAACTCTTTTCGTACCAAATGTGGCTAGAAGCTGTCTTCACGAACGGTTTTCGCACGGTTTGTCGTACCGGAACCAAAACTCCCAAAGGAACGGACTAGAAACGAGCTAAACATGAGTTTTGGGGCAAACGGGATGACTTGGGTGTTAAGAAAAATTCAAATGCAACTCTTTTCGTACCAAATGTGGCTAGAAGCTGTCTTCACAAACGGTTTTCGCACGGTTTGTCGTACCGGAACCAAAACTCCGAGGAACGGACTAGAAACGAGCTAAACATGAGTTTTGGGGCAAACGGGATGACTTGGGTGTTAAGAAAAATTCAAATGCAACTCTTTTCGTACCAAATGTGGCTAGAAGCTGTCTTCACAAACGGTTTTCGCACGGTTTGTCGTACCGGAACCAAAACTCGGGAACGGACTAGAAACGAGCTAAACATGAGTTTTGGGGCAAACGGGATGACTTGGGTGTTAAGAAAAATTCAAATGCAACTCTTTTCGTACCAAATGTGGCTAGATGGCTGTCTTCACGAACGGTTTTCGCACGGTTGTCGTACCGGAACCAAAACTCGAGGAACGGACTAGAAACGAGCTAAACATGAGTTTTGGGGCAAACGGGATGACTTGGGTGTTAAGAAAAATTCAAATGCAACTCTTTTCGTACCAAATGTGGCTAGAGCTGTCTTCACGAACGGTTTTCGCACGGTTTGTCGTACCGGAACCAAAACTCCGAAACGGACTAGAAACGAGCTAAACATGAGTTTTGGGGCAAACGGGATGACTTGGGTGTTAAGAAAAATTCAAATGCAACTCTTTTCGTACCAAATGTGGCTAGAAGCTGTCTTCACGAACGGTTTTCGCACGGTTTGTCGTACCGGAACCAAAACTCCGAGGAACGGACTAGAAACGAGCTAAACATGAGTTTTGGGGCAAACGGGATGACTTGGGTGTTAAGAAAAATTCAAATGCAACTCTTTTCGTACCAAATGTGGCTAGAAGCTGTCTTCACGAACGGTTTTCGCACGGTTTGTCGTCCGGAACCAAAACTCCGAGGAACGGACTAGAAAGCGAGCTAAACATGAGTTTTGGGGCAAACGGGATGACTTGGGTGTTAAGAAAAATTCAAATGCAACTCTTTTCGTACCAAATGTGGCTAGAGCTGTCTTCACGAACGGTTTTCGCACGGTTTGTCGTACCGGAACCAAAACTCCGAGGAACGGACTAGAAACGAGCTAAACATGAGTTTTGGGGCAAACGGGATGACTTGGGTGTTAAGAAAAATTCAAATGCAACTCTTTTCGTACCAAATGTGGCTAGAAGCTGTCTTCACAAACGGTTTTCGCACGGTTTGTCGTACCGGAACCAAAACTCCGAGGAACGGACTAGAAAGCGAGCTAAACATGAGTTTTGGGGCAAACGGGATGACTTGGGTGTTAAGAAAAATTCAAATGCAACTCTTTTCGTACCAAATGTGGCTAAGCTGTCTTCACAAACGGTTTTCGCACGTTTGTCGTACCGGAACCAAAACTCCGAGGAACGGACTAGAAAGCGAGCTAAACATGAGTTTTGGGGCAAACGGGATGACTTGGGTGTTAAGAAAAATTCAAATGCAACTCTTTTCGTACCAAATGTGGCTAGAAGCTGTCTTCACAAACGGTTTTCGCACGGTTTGTCGTACCGGAACCAAAACTCCGAGGAACGGACTAGAAACGAGCTAAACATGAGTTTTGGGGCAAACGGGATGACTTGGGTGTTAAGAAAAATTCAAATGCAACTCTTTTCGTACCAAATGTGGCTAGAAGCTGTCTTCACGAACGGTTTTCGCACGGTTTTGTTTGTCGTACCGGAACCAAAACTCCGAGGAACGGACTAGAAACGAGCTAAACATGAGTTTTGGGGCAAACGGGATGACTTGGGTGTTAAGAAAAATTCAAATGCAACTCTTTTCGTACCAAATGTGGCTAGAAGCTGTCTTCACAAACGGTTTTCGCACGGTTTGTCGTACCGGAACCAAAACTCCGGGAACGGACTAGAAACGAGCTAAACATGAGTTTTGGGGCAAACGGGATGACTTGGGTGTTAAGAAAAATTCAAATGCAACTCTTTTCGTACCAAATGTGGCTAGAAGCTGTCTTCACGAACGGTTTTCGCACGGTTTGTCGTACCGGAACCAAAACTCCGAGGAACGGACTAGAAACGAGCTAAACATGAGTTTTGGGGCAAACGGGATGACTTGGGTGTTAAGAAAAATTCAAATGCAACTCTTTTCGTACCAAATGTGGCTAGAACTGTCTTCTTCACGAACGGTTTTCGCACGGTTTGTCGTACCGGAACCAAAACTCCGAGGAACGGACTAGAAACGAGCTAAACATGAGTTTTGGGGCAAACGGGATGACTTGGGTGTTAAGAAAAATTCAAATGCAACTCTTTTCGTACCAAATGTGGCTAGAAGCTGTCTTCACGAACGGTTTTCGCATAGTTTGTCGTCGGAACCAAAACTCAGGAACGGACTAGAAACGAGCTAAACATGAGTTTTGGGGCAAACGGGATGACTTGGGTGTTAAGAAAAATTCAAATGCAACTCTTTTCGTACCAAATGTGGCTAGAGCTGTCTTCACGAACGGTTTTCGCACCCGGAACCAAAACTCCGAGGAACGGACTAGAAATGAGCTAAACATGAGTTTTGGGGCAAACGGGATGACTTGGGTGTTAAGAAAAATTCAAATGCAACTCTTTTCGTACCAAATGTGGCTAGAGCTGTCTTCACAAACGGTTTTCGCGTTTGTCCGGAACCAAAACTCCGAGGAACGGACTAGAAACGAGCTAAACATGAGTTTTGGGGCAAACGGGATGACTTGGGTGTTAAGAAAAATTCAAATGCAACTCTTTTCGTACCAAATGTGGCTAGAGCTGTCTTCACGAACGGTTTTCGCACGGTTTGTCGTACCGGAACCAAAACTCCGAGGAACGGACTAGAAACGAGCTAAACATGAGTTTTGGGGCAAACGGGATGACTTGGGTGTTAAGAAAAATTCAAATGCAACTCTTTTCGTACCAAATGTGGCTAGAAGCTGTCTTCACAAACGGTTTTCGCACGTTTTTGTCGTACCGGAACCAAAACTCCGAGGGAACGGACTAGAAACGAGCTAAACATGAGTTTTGGGGCAAACGGGATGACTTGGGTGTTAAGAAAAATTCAAATGCAACTCTTTTCGTACCAAATGTGGCTAGAGCTGTCTTCACGAACGGTTTTCGCACGGTTTGTCGTACCGGAACCAAAACTCCGAGGAACGGACTAGAAACGAGCTAAACATGAGTTTTGGGGCAAACGGGATGACTTGGGTGTTAAGAAAAATTCAAATGCAACTCTTTTCGTACCAAATGTGGCTAGAAGCTGTCTTCACGAACGGTTTTCGCACGGTTTGTCGTACCGGAACCAAAACTCCGAGGAACGGACTAGAAACGAGCTAAACATGAGTTTTGGGGCAAACGGGATGACTTGGGTGTTAAGAAAAATTCAAATGCAACTCTTTTCGTACCAAATGTGGCTAGAAGCTGTCTTCAAACGGTTTTCGCACGGTTTGTCGTACCGGAACCAAAACTCCGAGGAACGGACTAGAAACGAGCTAAACATGAGTTTTGGGGCAAACGGGATGACTTGGGTGTTAAGAAAAATTCAAATGCAACTCTTTTCGTACCAAATGTGGCTAGAGCTGTCTTCACGAACGGTTTTCGCACGGTTTGTCGTACCGGAACCAAAACTCCGAGGAACGGACTTAGAAACGAGCTAAACATGAGTTTTGGGGCAAACGGGATGACTTGGGTGTTAAGAAAAATTCAAATGCAACTCTTTTCGTACCAAATGTGGCTAGAAGCTGTCTTCACGAACGGTTTTCGCACGGTTTGTCGTACCGGAACCAAAACTCCGGGAACGGACTAGAAACGAGCTAAACATGAGTTTTGGGGCAAACGGGATGACTTGGGTGTTAAGAAAAATTCAAATGCAACTCTTTTCGTACCAAATGTGGCTAGAAGCTGTCTTCACGAACGGTTTTCGCACGGTTTGTCGTACCGGAACCAAAACTCCGAGGAACGGACTAGAAACGAGCTAAACATGAGTTTTGGGGCAAACGGGATGACTTGGGTGTTAAGAAAAATTCAAATGCAACTCTTTTCGTACCAAATGTGGCTAGAAGCTGTCTTCACGAACGGTTTTCGCACGGTTTGTCGTACCGGAACCAAAACTCCGAGGAACGGACTAGAAACGAGCTAAACATGAGTTTTGGGGCAAACGGGATGACTTGGGTGTTAAGAAAAATTCAAATGCAACTCTTTTCGTACCAAATGTGGCTAGAAGCTGTCTTCACAAACGGTTTTCGCACGGTTTTGTCGAACCAAAACCGGAACCAAAACTCCGAGGAACGGACTAGAAACGAGCTAAACATGAGTTTTGGGGCAAACGGGATGACTTGGGTGTTAAGAAAAATTCAAATGCAACTCTTTTCGTACCAAATGTGGCTAGAAGCTGTCTTCACGAACGGTTTTCGCACGGTTTGTCGTACCGGAACCAAAACTCCGAGGAACGGACTAGAAAGCGAGCTAAACATGAGTTTTGGGGCAAACGGGATGACTTGGGTGTTAAGAAAAATTCAAATGCAACTCTTTTCGTACCAAATGTGGCTAGAGCTGTCTTCACAAACGGTTTTCGCACGGTTTGTCGTACCGGAACCAAAACTCCGAGGAACGGACTAGAAACGAGCTAAACATGAGTTTTGGGCAAACGGGATGACTTGGGTGTTAAGAAAAATTCAAATGCAACTCTTTTCGTACCAAATGTGGCTAGAACTGTCTTCACACAAACGGTTTTCGCACACGTTTGTCGTACCGGAACCAAAACTCCAGGAACGGACTAGAAACGAGCTAAACATGAGTTTTGGGGCAAACGGGATGACTTGGGTGTTAAGAAAAATTCAAATGCAACTCTTTTCGTACCAAATGTGGCTAGAAGCTGTCTTCACGAACGGTTTTCGCACGGTTTGTCGTACCGGAACCAAAACTCCGAGGAACGGACTAGAAACGAGCTAAACATGAGTTTTGGGGCAAACGGGATGACTTGGGTGTTAAGAAAAATTCAAATGCAACTCTTTTCGTACCAAATGTGGCTAGAGCTGTCTTCACGAACGGTTTTCGCACGGTTTGTCGTACCGGAACCAAAACTCCGAGGAACGGACTAGAAACGAGCTAAACATGAGTTTTGGGGCAAACGGGATGACTTGGGTGTTAAGAAAAATTCAAATGCAACTCTTTTCGTACCAAATGTGGCTAGAAGCTGTCTTCACAAACGGTTTTCGCACGGTTTGTCGTACCGGAACCAAAACTCCGAGGAACGGACTAGAAACGAGCTAAACATGAGTTTTGGGGCAAACGGGATGACTTGGGTGTTAAGAAAAATTCAAATGCAACTCTTTTCGTACCAAATGTGGCTAGAAGCTGTCTTCACGAACGGTTTTCGCACGGTTTGTCGTACCGGAACCAAAACTCCGAGGAACGGACTAGAAAGCGAGCTAAACATGAGTTTTGGGGCAAACGGGATGACTTGGGTGTTAAGAAAAATTCAAATGCAACTCTTTTCGTACCAAATGTGGCTAGAACGGCTGTCTTCACGAACGGTTTTCGCACGGCAACTTTGTCGTACGGAACCAAAACTCGGTTTGGAACCAAAACTCCAGGAACGGACTAGAAACGAGCTAAACATGAGTTTTGGGGCAAACGGGATGACTTGGGTGTTAAGAAAAATTCAAATGCAACTCTTTTCGTACCAAATGTGGCTAGAGCTGTCTTCACAAACGGTTTTCGCACGGTTTGTCGTACCGGAACCAAAACTCCGAGGAACGGACTAGAAACGAGCTAAACATGAGTTTTGGGGCAAACGGGATGACTTGGGTGTTAAGAAAAATTCAAATGCAACTCTTTTCGTACCAAATGTGGCTAGAAGCTGTCTTCACGAACGGTTTTCGCACGGTTTGTCGTACCGGAACCAAAACTCCGAGGAACGGACTAGAAACGAGCTAAACATGAGTTTTGGGGCAAACGGGATGACTTGGGTGTTAAGAAAAATTCAAATGCAACTCTTTTCGTACCAAATGTGGCTAGAAGCTGTCTTCACAAACGGTTTTCGCACGGTTTGTCGTACCGGAACCAAAACTCCGAGGAACGGACTAGAAACGAGCTAAACATGAGTTTTGGGGCAAACGGGATGACTTGGGTGTTAAGAAAAATTCAAATGCAACTCTTTTCGTACCAAATGTGGCTAGAAGCTGTCTTCACAAACGGTTTTCGCACACGTTTGTCGTACCGGAACCAAAACTCCGAGGAACGGACTAGAAAGCGAGCTAAACATGAGTTTTGGGGCAAACGGGATGACTTGGGTGTTAAGAAAAATTCAAATGCAACTCTTTTCGTACCAAATGTGGCTAGAGCTGTCTTCACAAACGGTTTTCGCACGGTTTGTCGTACCGGAACCAAAACTCCGAGGAACGGACTAGAAACGAGCTAAACATGAGTTTTGGGGCAAACGGGATGACTTGGGTGTTAAGAAAAATTCAAATGCAACTCTTTTCGTACCAAATGTGGCTAGAAGCTGTCTTCACGAACGGTTTTCGCACGGTTTGTCGTACCGGAACCAAAACTCCAGGAACGGACTAGAAACGAGCTAAACATGAGTTTTGGGGCAAACGGGATGACTTGGGTGTTAAGAAAAATTCAAATGCAACTCTTTTCGTACCAAATGTGGCTAGAAGCTGTCTTCACAAACGGTTTTCGCACGGTTTGTCGTACCGGAACCAAAACTCCGAGGAACGGACTAGAAACGAGCTAAACATGAGTTTTGGGGCAAACGGGATGACTTGGGTGTTAAGAAAAATTCAAATGCAACTCTTTTCGTACCAAATGTGGCTAGAAGCTGTCTTCACAAACGGTTTTCGCACGCACGTTTGTCGTACCGGAACCAAAACTCCGAGGAACGGACTAGAAAGCGAGCTAAACATGAGTTTTGGGGCAAACGGGATGACTTGGGTGTTAAGAAAAATTCAAATGCAACTCTTTTCGTACCAAATGTGGCTAGAGCTGTCTTCACGAACGGTTTTCGCACGGTTTGTCGTACCGGAACCAAAACTCCGAGGAACGGACTAGAAACGAGCTAAACATGAGTTTTGGGGCAAACGGGATGACTTGGGTGTTAAGAAAAATTCAAATGCAACTCTTTTCGTACCAAATGTGGCTAGAGCTGTCTTCACAAACGGTTTTCGCACGGTTTGTCGTACCGGAACCAAAACTCCAGGAACGGACTAGAAAACGAGCTAAACATGAGTTTTGGGGCAAACGGGATGACTTGGGTGTTAAGAAAAATTCAAATGCAACTCTTTTCGTACCAAATGTGGCTAGAAGCTGTCTTCACAAACGGTTTTCGCACGGTTTGTCGTACCGGAACCAAAACTCCGAGGAACGGACTAGAAAGCGAGCTAAACATGAGTTTTGGGGCAAACGGGATGACTTGGGTGTTAAGAAAAATTCAAATGCAACTCTTTTCGTACCAAATGTGGCTAGAAGCTGTCTTCACGAACGGTTTTCGCACGGTTTGTCGTACCGGAACCAAAACTCCGAGGAACGGACTAGAAAGCGAGCTAAACATGAGTTTTGGGGCAAACGGGATGACTTGGGTGTTAAGAAAAATTCAAATGCAACTCTTTTCGTACCAAATGTGGCTAGAGCTGTCTTCACGAACGGTTTTCGCACGGTTTTTGTCGTACCGGAACCAAAACTCCGAGGAACGGACTAGAAACGAGCTAAACATGAGTTTTGGGGCAAACGGGATGACTTGGGTGTTTGAAAAATTCAAATGCAACTCTTTTCGTACCAAATGTGGCTAGAACTGTCTTCACAAACGGTTTTCGCACGGTTTGTCGTACCGGAACCAAAACTCCGAGGAACGGACTAGAAACGAGCTAAACATGAGTTTTGGGGCAAACGGGATGACTTGGGTGTTAAGAAAAATTCAAATGCAACTCTTTTCGTACCAAATGTGGCTAGAACTGTCTTCACAAACGGTTTTCGCACGGTTTGTCGTACCGGAACCAAAACTCCGAGGAACGGACTAGAAACGAGCTAAACATGAGTTTTGGGGCAAACGGGATGACTTGGGTGTTAAGAAAAATTCAAATGCAACTCTTTTCGTACCAAATGTGGCTAGAAGCTGTCTTCACGAACGGTTTTCGCACGGTTTGTCGTACCGGAACCAAAACTCCGAGGAACGGACTAGAAAGCGAGCTAAACATGAGTTTTGGGGCAAACGGGATGACTTGGGTGTTAAGAAAAATTCAAATGCAACTCTTTTCGTACCAAATGTGGCTAGAGCTGTCTTCACGAACGGTTTTCGCACGGTTTGTCGTACCGGAACCAAAACTTCAGGAACGGACTAGAAACGAGCTAAACATGAGTTTTGGGGCAAACGGGATGACTTGGGTGTTAAGAAAAATTCAAATGCAACTCTTTTCGTACCAAATGTGGCTAGAGCTGTCTTCACAAACGGTTTTCGCACGGTTTGTCGTACCGGAACCAAAACTCCAGGAACGGACTAGAAACGAGCTAAACATGAGTTTTGGGGCAAACGGGATGACTTGGGTGTTAAGAAAAATTCAAATGCAACTCTTTTCGTACCAAATGTGGCTAGAACTGTCTTCACGAACGGTTTTCGCACGGTTTGTCGTACCGGAACCAAAACTCCAGGAACGGACTAGAAACGAGCTAAACATGAGTTTTGGGGCAAACGGGATGACTTGGGTGTTAAGAAAAATTCAAATGCAACTCTTTTCGTACCAAATGTGGCTAGAAGCTGTCTTCACGAACGGTTTTCGCACGGTTTGTCGTACCGGAACCAAAACTCCGAGGAACGGACTAGAAACGAGCTAAACATGAGTTTTGGGGCAAACGGGATGACTTGGGTGTTAAGAAAAATTCAAATGCAACTCTTTTCGTACCAAATGTGGCTAGAAGCTGTCTTCACGAACGGTTTTCGCACGGTTTGTCGTACCGGAACCAAAACTCCGAGGAACGGACTAGAAACGAGCTAAACATGAGTTTTGGGGCAAACGGGATGACTTGGGTGTTAAGAAAAATTCAAATGCAACTCTTTTCGTACCAAATGTGGCTAGAGCTGTCTTCACGAACGGTTTTCGCACGGTTTGTCGTACCGGAACCAAAACTCCGAGGAACGGACTAGAAAGCGAGCTAAACATGAGTTTTGGGGCAAACGGGATGACTTGGGTGTTAAGAAAAATTCAAATGCAACTCTTTTCGTACCAAATGTGGCTAGAAGCTGTCTTCAAACGGTTTTCGCACGGTTTGTCGTACCGGAACCAAAACTCCGACGGGAACGGACTAGAAACGAGCTAAACATGAGTTTTGGGGCAAACGGGATGACTTGGGTGTTAAGAAAAATTCAAATGCAACTCTTTTCGTACCAAATGTGGCTAGAAGCTGTCTTCACAAACGGTTTTCGCACGGTTTTGTCGTACCGGAACCAAAACTCCGAGGAACGGACTAGAAACGAGCTAAACATGAGTTTTGGGGCAAACGGGATGACTTGGGTGTTAAGAAAAATTCAAATGCAACTCTTTTCGTACCAAATGTGGCTAGAGCTGTCTTCACAAACGGTTTTCGCACGGTTTGTCGTACCGGAACCAAAACTCCGAGGAACGGACTAGAAACGAGCTAAACATGAGTTTTGGGGCAAACGGGATGACTTGGGTGTTAAGAAAAATTCAAATGCAACTCTTTTCGTACCAAATGTGGCTAGAACTGTCTTCACAAACGGTTTTCGCACGGTTTGTCGTACCGGAACCAAAACTCCGAGGAACGGACTAGAAACGAGCTAAACATGAGTTTTGGGGCAAACGGGATGACTTGGGTGTTAAGAAAAATTCAAATGCAACTCTTTTCGTACCAAATGTGGCTAGAAGCTGTCTTCACGAACGGTTTTCGCACGGTTTGTCGTACCGGAACCAAAACTCCGAGGAACGGACTAGAAACGAGCTAAACATGAGTTTTGGGGCAAACGGGATGACTTGGGTGTTAAGAAAAATTCAAATGCAACTCTTTTCGTACCAAATGTGGCTAGAGCTGTCTTCACAAACGGTTTTCGCACGGTTTGTCGTACCGGAACCAAAACTCCGAGGAACGGACTAGAAACGAGCTAAACATGAGTTTTGGGGCAAACGGGATGACTTGGGTGTTAAGAAAAATTCAAATGCAACTCTTTTCGTACCAAATGTGGCTAGAAGCTGTCTTCACGAACGGTTTTCGCACGGTTTGTCGTACCGGAACCAAAACTCCAGGGGAACGGACTAGAAACGAGCTAAACATGAGTTTTGGGGCAAACGGGATGACTTGGGTGTTAAGAAAAATTCAAATGCAACTCTTTTCGTACCAAATGTGGCTAGAAGCTGTCTTCACGAACGGTTTTCGCACGGTTTGTCGTACCGGAACCAAAACTCCGAGGAACGGACTAGAAAGCGAGCTAAACATGAGTTTTGGGGCAAACGGGATGACTTGGGTGTTAAGAAAAATTCAAATGCAACTCTTTTCGTACCAAATGTGGCTAGAGCTGTCTTCACGAACGGTTTTCGCACGGTTTGTCGTACCGGAACCAAAACTCCGAGGAACGGACTAGAAACGAGCTAAACATGAGTTTTGGGGCAAACGGGATGACTTGGGTGTTAAGAAAAATTCAAATGCAACTCTTTTCGTACCAAATGTGGCTAAGCTGTCTTCACGAACGGTTTTCGCACAGTTTGTCGTACCGGAACCAAAACTCCAGGAACGGACTAGAACTGAGCTAAACATGAGTTTTGGGGCAAACGGGATGACTTGGGTGTTAAGAAAAATTCAAATGCAACTCTTTTCGTACCAAATGTGGCTAGAAGCTGTCTTCACGAACGGTTTTCGCACGGTTTGTCGTACCGGAACCAAAACTCCGAGGAACGGACTAGAAACGAGCTAAACATGAGTTTTGGGGCAAACGGGATGACTTGGGTGTTAAGAAAAATTCAAATGCAACTCTTTTCGTACCAAATGTGGCTAGAAGCTGTCTTCACAAACGGTTTTCGCACGGTTTGTCGTACCGGAACCAAAACTCCGAGGAACGGACTAGAAACGAGCTAAACATGAGTTTTGGGGCAAACGGGATGACTTGGGTGTTAAGAAAAATTCAAATGCAACTCTTTTCGTACCAAATGTGGCTAGAACTGTCTTCACGAACGGTTTTCGCACGGTTTGTCGTACCGGAACCAAAACTCCGAGGAACGGACTAGAAACGAGCTAAACATGAGTTTTGGGGCAAACGGGATGACTTGGGTGTTAAGAAAAATTCAAATGCAACTCTTTTCGTACCAAATGTGGCTAGAAGCTGTCTTCACGAACGGTTTTCGCACGGTTTGTCGTACCGGAACCAAAACTCCGAGGAACGGACTAGAAACGAGCTAAACATGAGTTTTGGGGCAAACGGGATGACTTGGGTGTTAAGAAAAATTCAAATGCAACTCTTTTCGTACCAAATGTATCGGCCATTATCCGGAAGAGCACTAGGCCTCTTGCCAAACACTTGGAAAATACTTTTTAGGCATTTTCCGTTGATTGCTCTTGGGAGACTATCATCTTGCATCATCTCCAGCTTATATGAGTTTTACATCCACAAATCCCTTCATGGATTTCTCCCATAGCCACTTTTGCTTGATCAGGTCCTAGGTATTTGAGCAACGAATCATCATAAGTCTCCGATAGAGTTCACCATGTTGCAAAGTATATTTAAATGCAACTCTTTGGATGCTCTTGTCAACTTGATGTTAGGATCCTGCAGATATTTTATTAAGGGAGTCTTCCAATTTTCTAAATCGGCACTAGAATTACCAAACTTTGAACTAGGCCGATTTGAGACACTGTTTGAGAAATTAGAGGCATACGCCTCAAAAGAATTGGTTAATCCTAATGTTACAATCGGTTGAACCAATTTACTTGTACCTGAATAGAAAAATATGCATCGGCTATTCTCATATATAAAAGTTGTCACT
Source organism: Themeda triandra (assembly GCA_018135685.1). Taxonomy (NCBI): domain Eukaryota; kingdom Viridiplantae; phylum Streptophyta; class Magnoliopsida; order Poales; family Poaceae; genus Themeda; species Themeda triandra. The sequence continues at coordinate 28,040 of JAENPR010002223.1, forward strand.
GATGCAATAGCGGATGCTCGTTGAGCTTATCATGTTGGCCTTTAAATTTTCATGCCTTTGGCCTCAACATGTTTTACCCGCATGGAGTGCAATAAACCTAAGCCGAATAAAAAGAACTCATATTCGGCTTTAGTATGGATGCAAATATGATTTTAATCGGTTTGATGCTTTATGCCAACACTTGTTCTTTTTTACAAACCGATTAATCAAAATAAATCCTCCATGATAAGTAAACATGCAATTGATCTCATATTAAATCAATTATATGCTCAACGATAAAATCAGCAATGACTCGACCCTCAAATGATTTTTCAATGGCTCAAAAATCAAGTCATATTCGAGATAGAATGTATGCCCACTTGCCCATCCTAACAATGAGGATTAGCCGATATAAAATGCACACATCGGCTTGGCATGCAATGACACATATATTTGGCAAGGAATGACCCAAGTACACAATATAGTGACATGCATATATATTTAAAATATGGGCATACCTCGTCTTGGGATCAAGAAGACATTAATTAATGATAGCACATCTCTTTTCCGGTCCTCTTGAATCAAAGCAACACTATTGCAGTCACTTCGGCAATGCCTTGAATGTAGATCAACTTTAGATGCACGAAGAACAAGTAGTGTTGACAAAGAATCCATGAGAAGCTCGATTAACTAAATTTATAATCGGCTTCTAGTTTTCACTCAAACTATATGATGATATGGACACGATTATCAATTGGTTCGGAGAGCTTTTCTAGTGACCAAAATCAGCAAGCTTCTCTTTGACAAGCAAATCATATCATCATGCCCCCGGGTCTAAAAGCCATCAAAGTAAATCACGAAGGGGTCTTTTCAATAGCACGATGGTCGCTAGCATTCATCGGCTAATTGTATGCTAAGGACAATAATAAAGTATCGGCCATATGAATTCATCTACATGAGCACGCATAGCCGAAATAGAATATTTCGGCTATCGATTATTGGTAATCATAATAATTCGGCAACCCTCCATAACATGAAGAACCCCACCAAGGGTTAAAATAAGGAACCGAGGGTTGACTATACATACCATGAGATGAATTCCATATAAACATAGGCGAGAAGATGGATGATGTGAATACCAAAGATTTTGATGATTTGGTGCAAATCTCCAACTCGGCAATTGCTTCTTAAATCTTCTTCTTCTATCCTTTGCCTTCATTGCACCACTTGCTTGAACATCATCTTTTCCGAGCTTGAATACTTCCTTTAGGAATCCAAGCTATGCCCTTTTCTTTTAGCTTCTCTGCACTAAGTTTTTGCAACTTCTTTTCTTGCCACCTTGGTAAACCGATTGAGCATATCGGTTTTGCTTCAGTTTTGGACAGCGGCAATTCCTTCTTGATTTTAGGCACTTCCATCATTTTTTGTTCAGATTTGACACCTGCAACATCAATAGATGATTCTTCTACTTCTTTGCCATCAATAGCCAGATTTTTTAGCAATGTAATCGGCTTTTCTATAGTTGCATTCAAATCTGAACTTTTCTTAATTCGGCCATCATATTTCACCCGGTAAACTTGTTTTACCGCTTTCTTCTTTGGTTCGGCTCCGGACCGATTCTCCCGGTCAAATCGATCGTTATGAGATGATGATCTTTACGAATATCTAGGAGCTGCATATTCTATATGTTGTGGCCTGAAATATGGTGGAACATGTGCCTCTTCATCAAACCAGCCCCAAGATGAATAAGGATGGAAGTATGTGGGCTGTGGTCCATAAGACATGGGAATTGGCTGCTCAAAAGGATGATATGTTGCTGCTGCATGAGATCTCTTCTTTTGCCAATTCCTCTCTTGAGATTTGTGTTTTGGAGGCAATTTTGATGGCTGGACTTTCTTTGATCTATTAGCCGTATTTGCTTTGCTTATCTTCTCATATTTAGCTAGAAGCTCTTCGAAGCTAAGCTTCGGTCTTCTATCTTTTTGTTTGTAGTGAGCTTTGCCTCCATTAGCAATATGGGTATCCTTCTTCTTTCCTCCATCTTGATAGATATACTCTAAAGAAGGATCCTCGGCCGATTTCCCTTGCTCAATGGGATCAATCGGCTTTTGCTCTAGTTGAAGAGATTCCACCGCCCCCGGTGTCTTCTCGAAATTGAAGTGACATTGCTATCCTCTAAAATATGTTCAATTTGTACATCTTGGACAGCAACCTTGTCTTCATGTGAGGGCTCATCATCTCTTTCTTGAGCACTTGTGTCTTGAGCTTTGAATGAATCGGCTAATTCAAGCCGATTTGAAACCTGTTTTGCCATCAAGACCAATTGAATCCAATTGGTCTATTTGTTGAGCTTCGAGAAAATATCAATCGGCCTTTATCAATGGCCGATTGGACCACACGACGAAACATATTGCAACTACAAGTATTATGATCATAGGAATTATGCCACTTGCAATATGTAAGCTCTTCTAAGTTTTGAACCGATGGCAAAGCATTGTGATCAATGATTCTAATAAAATTATTTTTGAGTAGGATATCAAAGACATGATCACAAAAGGTAAGGTCAAAGGTGTACTTTGATTTCTTCAACCGATTCTTTCAGAGTCGTTTTAAAGCTAGGCAAACGAAGGGATCAGATTTGACATCAATCCATTCGGCCACACCTTTGCAACTATTTTTAGAAAGCTTTAAGTTTGACAAACCAGCACCATTGGCCTTACCATGTGGCACGATTTGTTGGCCGATAGAATCTGAATTTGTCTCATCTTCAACAAATATAATGCTATTTCTAATCGGTCTTTTATAACTATTTACAAGGATGTCTCTAATAGATGCGGAAATCGAAATAGTTTGACCAGATTGGAATTTAAGCAAAATATCTCGTGTCTTGTACCTTGTTGATCATGTTAGAGAGATGTGTATCCTTGATTTGAACGATTTTGTTTTCCTTCTCCAAGAGATGATCAACAATAGGTGCCACATCATCCACACGTATCCAGCGGTTGTAGGAACCAAAGAAGTCGGCTCTCGATTGGAAATCGGCTAGGCCAACTTGGGCACTAGCAACGGGTGGAATTGGTTTAGCCGACTTGAAAGCTGGCTTAGCCGATTCGAGGTCAGCAGAGATGGTCAATCTTGCTGACTCAGAAGATACAGTCGGCCTAGCCGATTGTGTAATCGGCTTATCCGACTCGGAGCAAGCAGGCAACCCTCCTTTCACAGGAGCTTGATCTTCACTAATGATATAGTAATCACTAGATAAACGCACGACTCCTTTAGCTCCCGAAAAGTCAAGTCTAGCCGGTTTCGACGCTTCTCATTTTTTTCTCGTAGCAAGACTTGCTTTTTGAGTGCCCACTAGCAATTCACTTTTGGCCGATGACTTAATTATGATCGGCCTTTTCTCATAAAAGACCAAATTGTTCATAGAATAAATCCTTTAATTGCGACCATGAACTAATGTATTTAGGTAAAGATGTAAACCATGTAAAAGCAATACCAGTAAGAGATAAAGGAAAATTTCGAATTTTCATGTAGTCTTCATCACCGGCATGTGCAAAAGCCAACTGCAAGAGATATGTAGAAATATGCACCGCAGCGGTTTTATCATCTTCACCACTGAATTTTTCAAACTTAGGCACCCGCCATCGACTAGGAGATTTGACATAGTCCATAGCTAATATATATGGCCTCGTGATAAGTAGGTACCGCCATTTAGAGGAGCCACATGGATTTCTAGTGCGGGCTAAACTTTCTTCAATTCGGCTAGAGCTACAAGTAGCATATGAAGCCGAATCACAAGTAATGGCTCTCTCACACTTTGCTGAATTCTCATTAATTCGGCTTGAGCTAGTGATAACATGTGAAGCCGAATTATAAGAACTACTCTTAACACACCTTGCTGAATTTTCATTGATTCGGCTAGAGTTATATGAAGCCGAATTATAAATAGGAGCATTATCACAAGGTGCTGGATTTTGAGAGTAATTGGCTAAGTAATTAGAATTGTCATAGCCCATTATCTTATTCATCGGCTTGTCTTGTGATGAAACCACATGTTGTGAACTTACGGCCGATGAAAAAGGATTTACATGTTGAATGTTGCTAGAAGAATCAATATTAAAAGAATTTTCAGCAAGCATCGGCTCTTGATCATGATATGAATAATTAGAAGAATAAGCCGATGTAACATATCTAGTATCATCATCACTAGCAACACCAACATGGCAATTTATATCACTTGCAAAATAATTATAAAATTCATTACTTGTATCTCGCAAGTTGTACCTCAGATTATTGTAGTAGTAACATGATGAATCACCTTGGTACTCCATGATTTAGGGTTTGACCGCCATGCTAAATTTTCCAATAAGAAGCGCACCACGTTGCCAGGTAGCAAACGAGATCACAAGGAGTCAAAACTAGATGCAATCGACCTTTTTGGGCCGGATTGAATAGTAATGGCGATCACAAAAAGATGGATCAGCGAAGATTAAGGGCTAGGGCAAAGAGATTCGGCTGCAAAGTAGAGCCGAAGCAATCGTTCCCTAGCGGAGTCGCCAAAAAGTATGTTGACGCTAAAATAGGTCAACACACTATACGTGGGCTTTAGGCACCCTCGAGGTAGCCCTAGGCGACCTGCAGCGCAGCGATGATGCAGCGTGACCGGCAAACCGATCTAGAGACCGATAGGCCGATGTAGAGCTCGTCAACGGCAGGAGATAACTAGCACCTTACGCGGTGAAGAGCGGCGAGGTTTACGGGCAAACCGGCAAAGGATAATCAACGTGCTTACAGGACGAAGAGCCGACTAGTTTCCGAGCAAACTAGCAAAGGAGCCGTCGAAGCCCTAGTCTGAGAAGGATCTCGTCAGGGCAAGGAGGTCGCCGGTTGCCCTAGGTCGGTGGACGAGCCTAGGACGCCATCCTTGATCGCCCGGATCAAGCCATGGGACAAGACGGAGCCGGAGGATAGAGCAAAGGTAGAAGATAGATTGATCGTCTTCACGAACGGTTTTGCATATTTGTCGTACCGGAACCAAAACTCCAAGAACGGACTAGAAACGCGCTAAACATGAGTTTTGGGGCAAACAGAATGACTTGGGTGTTAAGAAATATTCAAATGCAACTCTTTTCATACCAAATGTGGCTAGAACGGTCTTCACGAACGGTTTTCGCACGGTTGTCGTACCGGAACCAACACTCCAGGAATGAGCTAGAAATGCGCTAAACATGAGTTTTGGGGCAAACGGAATGACTTGGGTGTCGAGATATATTCAAATGCAACTCTTTTCATACCAAAAGTGGCTAGAACGGTCTTCATGAATGGTTTTCGCACAATTTGTCATACCGGAACCAAATCTCCGGGGAACGGACTACAAACGAGCTAAACATGAGTTTTGGGGCAAACGAGATGACTTGGGTGTTAAGAAAAAGTCAAATGCAACTCTTTTCGTACCAAATGTGGCTAGAACTGTCTTCACGAACGGTTTTCGCACGGTTGTCGTACCGGAACCAAAACTCCGAGGAACGGACTAGAAACGAGCTAAACATGAGTTTTGGGGCAAACGGAATGACTTGGGTGTTGAGATATATTCAAATGCAACTCTTTTTATACCAAAAGTGGCTAGAACAGTCTTCACGAATGGTTTTCGCACGGTTTGTCGTAACGGAACCAAAACTCCGGGAATGGGCTAGAAATGCGCTAAACGGGAGTTTTGGAGCAAACGGAATGACTAGGGTGTTAAGAAAAATTCAACTGCAAGCTCTTTTTGTACCAAACGTGGCTAGAGCGGTCTTCACGAACGGTTTTTGCATAGTTTGTCGTACCGGAACCAAAACTCCAAGAACGGACTAGAAACGCGCTAAACATGAGTTTTGGGGCAAACGGAATGACTTGGGTGTTAAGAAATATTCAAATGCAACTCTTTTCGTACCAAATGTGGCTAGAACGGTCTTCACGAACGGTTTTCGCACAGTTTGTCGTACCGGAACCAACACTCCAGGAATGAGCTAGAAATGCGCTAAACATGAGTTTTGGGGCAAACAGAATGACTTGGGTGTTAAGAAATATTCAAATGCAACTCTTTTCATACCAAAAGTGGCTAGAACGGTCTTCACGAATGGTTTTCGCACAGTTTGTCGTACGAGAACCAAAACTCCTGGAATGCGCGAGATGACTTGGGTGTTGAGAAAAATTCAATTTCAACTCTTTTCGTACCAAAACTGGCTAGAACTGTCTTCACAAACGGTTTTCGCACGTTTGTCGTAGCAGAACCAAAACTCCAGGAACGGGCTAGAAACGCGCTAAACATGAGTTTTGGGGCAAATGGAATGACTTGGGTGTTGAGAAATATTCAAATGCAACTCTTTTCATACCAAAAGTGGCTAGAACTGTCTTCAAGAATGGTTTTTGCATAGTTTGTCGTACCGGAACCAAAACACCAGGAACGGGCTAGAAATGCGCTAAACAGGAGTTTTGGGGCAAACGGAATGACTTGGGTGTTGAGAAAAATTCAAATGCAACTCTTTTTGTACCAAACGTGGCTAGAACGGTCTTCACGAACGGTTTTTGCATAGTTTGTCGTACCGGAACCAAAACTCCAAGAACGGACTAGAAACGCGCTAAACATGAGTTTTGGGGCAAACAGAATGACTTGGGTGTTAAGAAATATTCAAATGCAACTCTTTTCATACCAAATGTGGCTAGAACGGTCTTCACGAACGGTTTTCGCACGGTTTGTCGTACCGGAACCAACACTCCAGGAATGAGCTAGAAATGCGCTAAACATGAGTTTTGGGGCAAACGGAATGACTTGGGTGTTGAGATATATTCAAATGCAACTCTTTTCATACCAAAAGTGGCTAGAACGGTCTTCACGAATGGTTTTCGAATGACAATTCAAATGCAACTCTTTTGTCAAATGTGGCGGAACCAAAACTCCAGGAACGGACTAGAAACGAGCTAAACATGAGTTTTGGGGCAAACGGAATGACTTGGGTGTTGAGAAAAATTCAAATGCAACTCTTTTCGTACCAAATGTGGCTAGAACTGTCTTCACGAATGGTTTTCGCATAGTTTGTCGTACCGGAACCAAAACTCCAGGAACGGACTAGAAATGCGCTAAACATGAGTTTTGGGGCAAACGGAATGACTTGGGTGTTAAGAAATATTCAAATGCAACTCTTTTTGTACCAAATGTGGCTAGAACGGTCTTCACGAATGGTTTTCGCATAGTTTGTCCATACCGGAACCAAAACTCCAAGAATGGGCTAGAAATGCGCTAAACATGAGTTTTGGGGCAAACGGAATGACTTGGGTGTTAAGAAATATTCAAATGCAACTCTTTTCATACCAAAAGTGGCTAGAACGGTCTTCACGAATGGTTTTGCATAGTTTGTAAGAAATACAGAACCAAAACTCCATGTGGAACGGACGAGAACCAAAACTCCGCTAAACAAGTTTTGGGCGAGATGACTTGGGTGTTGAGAAAAATTCAATTGCAACTCTTTTCGTACCAAAACTGGCTAGAACTGTCTTCACAAACGGTTTTCGCACAGTTTGTCGTACGGAACCAAAACTCCAGGAACGGGCTAGAAACGCGCTAAACATGAGTTTTGGGGCAAATGGAATGACTTGGGTGTTGAGAAATATTCAAATGCAACTCTTTTCATACCAAAAGTGGCTAGAACGGTCTTCAAGAATGGTTTTTGCATAGTTTGTCGTACCGGAACCAAAACACCAGGAACGGGCTAGAAATGCGCTAAACATGAGTTTTGGGGCAAACGGAATGACTTGGGTGTTGAGAGAAAATTCAAATGCAACTCTTTTTGTACCAAAATGTGGCTAGAACGGTCTTCACGAACGGTTTTCGCATGCAGTTTGTCAAATGTGGCGGAACCAAAACTCCAAGAACGGACTAGAAACGCGCTAAACATGAGTTTTGGGGCAAACGGAATGACTTGGGTGTTGAGAAATATTCAAATGCAACTCTTTTCATACCAAAAGTGGCTAGAACGGTCTTCACGAATGGTTTCCAGGAACGGACTACAAACGAGCTAAACATGAGTTTTGGGGCACGACTTGGGTTGTCGTATGCACCGGAACCAACACTCCGAGGAATGGGCTAGAAATGCGCTAAACATGAGTTTTGGGGCAAACGGAATGACTTGGGTGTTAAGAAAAATTCAAATGCAACTCTTTTCATACCAAAAGTGGCTAGAACGGTCTTCACGAACGGTTTTTGCATAGTTTGTCGTACCGGAACCAAAACTCCAAGAACGGACTAGAAACGCGCTAAACATGAGTTTTGGGGCAAACGGAATGACTTGGGTGTTAAGAAATATTCAAATGCAACTCTTTTCATACCAAATGTGGCTAGAACGGTCTTCACGAACGGTTTTCGCACAGTTTGTCGTACCGGAACCAACACTCCAGGAATGAGCTAGAAATGCGCTAAACATGAGTTTTGGGGCAAACGGAATGACTTGGGTGTTGAGATATATTCAAATGCAACTCTTTTCATACCAAAAGTGGCTAGAACGGTCTTCATGAATGGTTTTCGCACAGTTTGTCATACCGGAACCAAATCTCCAGGAATGGACTACAAACGAGCTAAACATGAGTTTTGGGGCAAACGAGATGACTTGGGTGTTAAGAAAAAGTCAAATGCAACTCTTTTCGTACCAAATGTGGCTAGAACTGTCTTCACGAACGGTTTTCGCACGGTTTGTCGTACCGGAACCAAAACTCCAGGAACGGACTAGAAACGAGCTAAACATGAGTTTTGGGGCAAACGGAATGACTTGGGTGTTGAGATATATTCAAATGCAACTCTTTTTATACCAAAAGTGGCTAGAACAGTCTTCACGAATGGTTTTCGCACAGTTTGTTGTACCGGAACCAAAACTCCAGGAATGGGCTAGAAATGCGCTAAACAGGAGTTTTGGAGCAAACGGAATGACTGGGGTGTTAAGAAAAATTCAACTGCAACTCTTTTTGTACTAAACGTGGCTAGAGCGGTCTTCACGAACGGTTTTTGCATAGTTTGTCGTACCGGAACCAAAACTCCAAGAACGGACTAGAAACGCGCTAAACATGAGTTTTGGGGCAAACAGAATGACTTGGGTGTTAAGAAATATTCAAATGCAACTCTTTTCATACCAAAAGTGGCTAGAACGGTCTTCACGAATGGTTTTCGCACAGTTTGTCGTACGAGAACCAAAACTCCAGGAATGCGCGAGATGACTTGGGTGTTGAGAAAAATTCAATTGCAACTCTTTTCGTACCAAAACTTGCTAGAACTGTCTTCACAAACGGTTTTCGCACAGTTTGTCGTACGGAACCAAAACTCCAGGAACGGGCTAGAAACGCGCTAAACATGAGTTTTGGGGCAAATGGAATGACTTGGGTGTTGAGAAATATTCAAATGCAACTCTTTTCATACCAAAAGTGGCTAGAACTGTCTTCAAGAATGGTTTTTGCATAGTTTGTTGTACCGGAACCAAAACACCAGGAACGGGCTAGAAATGCGCTAAACAGGAGTTTTGGGGCAAACGGAATGACTTGGGTGTTGAGAGAAATTCAACTGCAACTCTTTTTGTACAAACGTGGCTAGAACGGTCTTCACGAACGGTTTTCGCATATTTGTCGTACCGGAACCAAAACTCCAAGAACGGACTAGAAACGCGCTAAACATGAGTTTTGGGGCAAACAGAATGACTTGGGTGTTAAGAAATATTCAAATGCAACTCTTTTCATACCAAATGTGGCTAGAACGGTCTTCACGAACGGTTTTCGCACAGTTTGTCGTACCGGAACCAACACTCCAGGAATGAGCTAGAAATAAGCTGAACATGAGTTTTGGGGCAAACAGAATGACTTGGGTGTCGAGATATATTCAAATGCAACTCTTTTCATACCAAAAGTGGCTAGAACGGTCTTCATGAACGGTTTTCGCACAGTTTGTCATACCGGAACCAAATCTCCAGGAACGGACTACAAACGAGCTAAACATGAGTTTTGGGGCAAACGAGATGACTTGGGTGTTAAGAAAAAGTCAAATGCAACTCTTTTCGTACCAAATGTGGCTAGAACTGTCTTCACGAACGGTTTTCGCACAGTTTGTCGTACCGGAACCAAAACTCTAGGAACGGACTAGAAACGAGCTAAACATGAGTTTTGGGGCAAACGGAATGACTTGGGTGTTGAGATATATTCAAATGCAACTCTTTTTATACCAAAAGTGGCTAGAACAGTCTTCACGAATGGTTTTCGCACGGTTTGTCATACCGGAACCAAAACTCCAGGAATGGGCTAGAAATGCGCTAAACAGGAGTTTTGGAGCAAACGGAATGACTAGGGTGTTAAGAAAAATTCAACTGCAGCTCTTTTTGTACCAAACGTGGCTAGAGCAGTCTTCACGAACGGTTTTTGCATAGTTTGTCGTACCGGAACCAAAACTCCAAGAACGGACTAGAAACGCGCTAAACATGAGTTTTGGGGCAAACAGAATGACTTGGGTGTTAAGAAATATTCAAATGCAACTCTTTTCATACCAAATGTGGCTAGAACGGTCTTCACGAACGGTTTTCGCACAGTTTGTCGTACCGGAACCAACACTCCAGGAATGAGCTAGAAATGCGCTGAACATGAGTTTTGGGGCAAACGGAATGACTTGGGTGTCGAGATATATTCAAATGCAACTCTTTTCATACCAAAAGTGGCTAGAACGGTCTTCATGAACGGTTTTCGCACAATTTGTCATACCAGAACCAAATCTCCAGGAACGGAGTACAAACGAGCTAAACATGAGTTTTGTGGCAAACGAGATGACTTGGGTGTTAAGAAAAAGTCAAATGCAACTCTTTTCGTACCAAATGTGGCTAGAACTGTCTTCACGAACGGTTTTCGCACGGTTTTGTCGTACGGAACCAAAACTCTAGGAACGGACTAGAAACGAGCTAAACATGAGTTTTGGGGCAAACGGAATGACTTGGGTGTTGAGATATATTCAAATGCAACTCTTTTCATACCAAAAGTGGCTAGAACAGTCTTCAAGAATGGTTTTGCATAGTTTGTCGTCACCGGAACCAAAACTCCAGGAATGGGCTAGAAATGCGCTAAACGGGAGTTTTGGGGCAAACGGAATGACTTGGGTGTTGAGAGAAATTCAACCGCAACTCGATTGATTGGATGGGATCAATCGGCCATGATCCTCTCATATATATAGAGGGGGTGGTCTTATCCCAAAGTAGGAAACATCTCCAAAGCTTATTTTCCAAGTTCCCACGTCCGAAATTGACCAAAAACCGACTTAGAAACAAGTCGGTTCGAGATCCGGAAAATTCCCGCAACAATCGGAAGTTCCGGGGTGACTACCGGAAGTTCCGATGGTCACAATCCGCGTGCAACCGGAAGTTACCTCCGGCGTTGGACCGGAATGTCTCCGGGGTGACCACCGGAAGTTCCGATGGTCACAACTCGCGTGCAACCGCGCATCAGCATTTACCTCCGGGGTTGGACCGGAAGTTCTGGTCCCAACCGGAAGTTCCGGCACCCCGGATCGGAAGTTCCAGCACCCCGGATCGGAAGTTCCGGCACCCCGGATCGGAAGTTCCAGCAGGTCAAGTGACTCTTCTCGGGTGCATAACTTTCTCGTCCGAACTCCAAATTGGACGTTCCATATATGCTTTTCGATCGTCTCGACGAGAGGAACGCAATGGTAAAATCCGTTTCTACTTTCGACAACTCATCAAAATAGTCATTTTCACCTTGGTCATTTTTTAGCGTCAACACATGCCCCCGTTTTCGGGTAAATTTGTCGATGAACCGAAAACAACTCTTCACCCGCAACCAACTAGCAATGATACCCATCACATTGGCTAGCCGGTGACTAAGGGCGATGTATACATCGGCCATTTTTGTTCTAAGGGCGATACATGTATCGGCCATTATCCGGAAGAGCACTAGGCCTCTTGCCAAACACTTGGAAAATACTTTTAGGCATTTTCCGTTGATTGCTCTTGGGAGACTATCATCTTGCATCATCTCCAGCTTATATGAGTTTTACATCCACAAATCCCTTCATGGATTTCTCCCATAGCCACTTTTGCTTGATCGGGTCCTAGGTATTTGAGCAACGAATCATTATAAGTCTCCGATAGAGTTCACCATGTTGCAAAGTATATTTAAATGCAACTCTTCGGATGCTCTTGTCAACTTGACGCTAGGATCCCTATGAGATATTTTATTAAGGGAGTCTTCCAATTTTCTAAATCGGCACTAAAATTACCAAACTTTGAACTAGGCCGATTTGAGACACCGTTTGAGAAATTAGAGGCATACGCCTCAAAAGAATTGGTTAATCCTATTGTTACAATCGGTTGAACCAATTTACTTGTACCTGAATAGAAAAATATGCATCGGCTATTCTCATATATAAAAGTTGTCACGATGCAATAGCCGATGCTCGTTGAGCTTATCATGTTGGCCTTTAAATTTTCATGCCTTTGGCCTCAACATGTTTTACCCGCATGGAGTGCAATAAACCTAAGCCGAATAAAAAGAACTCATATTCGGCTTTAGTATGGATGCAAATATGATTTTAATCGGTTTGATGCTTTATGCCAACACTTGTTCTTTTTTACAAACCGATTAATCAAAATAAATCCTCCATGATAAGTAAACATGCAATTGATCTCATATTAAATCAATTATATGCTCAACGATAAAATCAGCAATGACTCGACCCTCAAATGATTTTTCAATGGCTCAAAAATCAAGTCATATTCGATAGAATGTATGCCCACTTGCCCATCCTAACAATGAGGATTAGCCGATATAAAATGCACACATCGGCTTGGCATGCAATGACACATATATTTGGCAAGGAATGACCCAAGTACACAATATAGTGACATGCATATATATTTAAAATATGGGCATACCTCATCTTGGGATCAAGAAGACATTAATTAATGATAGCACATCTCTTTTCCGGTCCTCTTGAATCAAAGCAACACTATTGCGGTACTTCGGCAATGCCTTGAATGTAGATCAACTTTAGATGCACGAAGAACAAGTAGTGTTGACAAAGAATCCATGAGAAGCTCGATTAACTAAATTTATAATCGGCTTCTAGTTTTCACTCAAACTATATGATGATATGGACACGATTATCAATTGGTTCTCGAGAGCTTTTCTAGTGACCAAAATCAGCAAGCTTCTCTTTGACAAGCAAATCATATCATCATGCCCCGGGTCTAAAAGCCATCAAAGTAAATCACGAGAAGGGGTCTTTTCAATAGCACGATGGTCGCTAGCATTCATCGGCTAATTGTATGCTAAGGACAATAATAAAGTATCGGCCATATGAATTCATCTACATGAGCACGCATAGCCGAAATAGAATATTTCGGCTATCGATTATTGGTAATCATAATAATTCGGCAACCCTCCATAACATGAAGAACCCCACCAAGGGTTAAAATAAGGAACCGAGGGTTGACTATACATACCATGAGATGAATTCCATATAAACATAGGCAAGAGAAGATGGATGATGTGAATACCAAAGATTTTGATGATTTGGTGCAAATCTCCAACTCGGCAATTGCTTCTTAAATCTTCTTCTTCTATCCTTTGCCTTCATTGCACCACTTGCTTGAACATCATCTTTCCGAGCTTGAATACTTCCTTTAGGAATCCAAGCTATGCCCTTTTCTTTTAGCTTCTACGCACTAAGTTTTTGCAACTTCTTTTCTTGCCACCTTGGTAAACCGATTGAGCATATCGGTTTTGCTTGATTTTTGGACAGCGGCAATTCCTTCTTGATTTTAGGCACTTCCATCATTTTTTGTTCAGATTTGACACACCGCAACATCAATAGATGATTCTTCTACTTCTTTGCCATCAATAGCCAGATTTTTTAGCAATGTAATCGGCTTTTCTATAGTTGCATTCAAATCTGAACTTTTCTTAATTCGGCCATCATATTTCACCCGGTAAACTTGTTTTACCGTTTTCTTCTTTGGTTCAGCTCTGGACCGATTCTGGTCAAATCGATCGTTATGAGATGATGATCTTTCTGAATATCTAGGAGCTGCATATTCTATATGTTGTGGCCTGAAATATGGTGGAACATGTGCCTCTTCATCAAACTAGCCCCAAGATGAATAAGGATGGAAGTATGTGGGCTGTGGTCCATAAGACATGGGAATTGGCTGCTCAAAAGGATGATATGTTGCTGCTGCATGAGATCTCTTCTTTTGCCAATTCCTCTCTTGAGATTTGTGTTTTGGAGGCAATTTTGATGGCTGGACTTTCTTTGATCTATTAGCCGTATTTGCTTTGCTTATCTTCTCATATTTAGCTAGAAGCTCTTGAAGCTAAGCTTCGGTCTTCTATCTTTTTGTTTGTAGTGAGCTTTGCCTCCATTAGCAATATGGGTATCCTTCTTCTTTCCTCCATCTTGATAGATATACTCTAAAGAAGGATCCTCGGCCGATTTCCCTTGCTCAATGGGATCAATCGGCTTTTGCTCTAGTTGAAGAGATTCCACCTGCCCCCGGTGTCTTCGAAATTGAAGTGACATTGCTATCCTCTAAAATATGTTCAATTTGTACATCTTGGACAAAGAACCTTGTCTTCATGTGAGGGCTCATCATCTCTTTCTTGAGCACTTGTGTCTTGAGCTTTGAATGAATCGGCTAATTCAAGCCGATTTGAAACATTTGCCATCAAGACCAATTGAATCCAATTGGTCTATTTGTTGAGCTTAGAAAATATCAATCGGCCTTTATCAATGGCCGATTGGACCACACGAGGAAACATATTGCAACTACAAGTATTATGATCATAGGAATTATGCCACTTGCAATATGTAAGCTCTTCTAAGTTTTGAACCGATGGCAAAGCATTGTGATCAATGATTCTAATAAAATTATTTTTGAGTAGGATATCAAAGACATGATCACAAAAGGTAAGGTCAAAGGTGTACTTTGATTTCTTCAACCGATTCTTCTGTGGAGTCGGTTTTAAAGCTAGGCAAACGAAGGGATCAGATTTGACATCAATCCATTCGGCCACACCTTTGCAACTATTTTTAGAAAGCTTTAAGTTTGACAAACCAGCACCATCGGCCTTACCATGTGGCACGATTTGTTGGCCGATAGAATCTGAATTTGTCTCATCTTCAACAAATATAATGCTATTTCTAATCGGTCTTTTATAACTATTTACAAGGATGTCTCTAATAGATGCGGAAATCGAAATAGTTTGACCCATTGGAATTTAAGCAAAATATCTCGTGTCTTGTACCTTGTTGATCATGTTAGAGAGATGTGTATCCTTGATTTGAACGATTTTGTTTTCCTTCTCCAAGAGATGATCAACAATAGGTGCCACATCATCCACAGACGTATCGGCAGTTGTAGGAACCAAAGAAGTCGGCTCTGCTGATTGGAAATCGGCTAGGCCAACTTGGGCACTAGCAACGGGTGGAATTGGTTTAGCCGACTTGAAAGCTGGCTTAGCCGATTCGAGGTCAGCAGAGATGGTCAATCTTGCTGACTCAGAAGATACAATCGGCCTAGCCGATTGTGTAATCGGCTTATCCGACTCGGAGCAAGCAGCAACCCTCCTTTCACAGAGCTTGATCTTCACTAATGATATAGTAATCACGAGATAAACGCACGACTCCTTTAGCTCCCGAAAAGTCAAGTCTAGCTTTTGGTTTCGACGCTTCTCATGTTTTTTCGTAGCAAGACTTGCTTTTTGAGTGCCCACTAGCAATTCACTTTTGGCCGATGACTTAATTATGATCGGCCTTTTCTCATAAAACAGACCAAATTGTTCATAGAATAAATCCTTTAATTGCGACCATGAACTAATGTATTTAGGTAAAGATGTAAACCATGTAAAAGCAATACCGAAGAGATAAAGGAAAATTTCGAATTTTCATGTAGTCTTCATCACCGGCATGTGCAAAAGCCAACCGCAAGAGATATGTAGAAATATGCACCGCAGCGGTTTTATCATCTTCACCACTGAATTTTTCAAACTTAGGCACCCGCCATTGACTAGGAGATTTGACATAGTCCATAGCTAATATATATGGCCTCGTGATAAGTAGGTACCGCCATTTAGAGGAGCCACATGGATTTCTAGTGCGGGCTAAACTTTCTTCAATTCGGCTAGAGCTACAAGTAGCATATGAAGCCGAATCACAAGTAATGGCTCTCTCACACTTTGCTGAATTCTCATTAATTCGGCTTGAGCTAGTGATAACATGTGAAGCCGAATTATAAGAACTACTCTTAAAACACCTTGCTGAATTTTCACCGATTCGGCTAGAGTTATATGAAGCCAAATTATAAATAGGAGCATTATCACAAGGTGCTGGATTTTGAGAGTAATTGGCTAAGTAATTAGAATTGTCGTAGCCAATTATCTTATTCATCGGCTTGTCTTGTGATGAAACCACATGTTGTGAACTTACGGCCGATGAAAAAGGATTTACATGTTGAATGTTGCTAGAAGAATCAATATTAAAAGAATTTTCAGCAAGCATCGGCTCTTGATCATGATATGAATAATTAGAAGAATAAGCCGATGTAACATATCTAGTATCATCATCACTAGCAACACCAACATGGAAATTTATATCACTTGCAAAATAATTATAAAATTCATTACTTGGGCTAGAACGGTCTTCACGAACGGTTTTCGCATAGTTTGTCGTACCGGAACCAAAACTCCAAGAACGGACTAGAAACGCGCTAAACATGAGTTTTGGGGCAAACAGAATGACTTGGGTGTTAAGAAATATTCAAATGCAACTCTTTTCATACCAAATGTGGCTAGAACGGTCTTCACGAACGGTTTTCGCACAGTTTGTCGTACCGGAACCAACACTCCAGGAATGAGCTAGAAATGCGCTAAACATGAGTTTTGGGGCAAACGGAATGACTTGGGTGTTGAGATATATTCAAATGCAACTCTTTTCATACCAAAAGTGGCTAGAACAGTCTTCACGAATGGTTTTCGCATAGTTTGTCGTACCGGAACCAAAACTCTAGGAACGGACTAGAAATGCGCTAAACATGAGTTTTGGGGCAAACGGAATGACTTGGGTGTTAAGAAAAATTCAACTGCAACTCTTTTTGTACCAAACGTGGCTAGAACGGTCTTCACGAACGGTTTTCGCATAGTTTGTCGTACCGGAACCAAAACTCCAAGAACGGACTAGAAACGCGCTAAACATGAGTTTTGGGGCAAACGGAATGACTTGGGTGTTAAGAAATATTCAAATGCAACTCTTTTCATACCAAATGTGGCTAGAACGGTCTTCACGAACGGTTTTCGCATAGTTTGTCGTACCGGAACCAACACTCCAGGAATGAGCTAGAAATGCGCTAAACATGAGTTTTGGGGCAAACGGAATGACTTGGGTGTTGAGAAATATTCAAATGCAACTCTTTTCATACCAAAAGTGGCTAGAACGGTCTTCACGAATGGTTTTCGCATAGTTTGTCGTACCGGAACCAAAACTCCAAGAACGGACTAGAAACGAGCTAAACATGAGTTTTGGGGCAAACGGGATGACTTGGGTGTTAAGAAAATTCAAATGCAACTCTTTTGTACCAAATGTGGCTAGAACGGTCTTCACGAACGGTTTTCGCATAGTTTGTCGTACCGGAACCAAAACTCCAAGAACGGACTAGAAACGCGCTAAACATGAGTTTTGGGGCAAACGGAATGACTTGGGTGTTGAGAAATATTCAAATGCAACTCTTTTCATACCAAAAGTGGCTAGAACGGTCTTCACGAATGGTTTTCGCATAGTTTGTCGTACCGGAACCAAAACTCCAGGAACGGGCTAGAAATGCGCTAAACAGGAGTTTTGGGGCAAACGGAATGACTTGGGTGTTGAGAAAAATTCAACTGCAACTCTTTTTGTACCAAACGTGGCTAGAACGGTCTTCACGAACGGTTTTCGCATAGTTTGTCGTACCGGAACCAAAACTCCAAGAACGGACTAGAAACGCGCTAAACATGAGTTTTGGGGCAAACGGAATGACTTGGGTGTTAAGAAATATTCAAATGCAACTCTTTTCATACCAAATGTGGCTAGAACGGTCTTCACGAACGGTTTTCGCAGTTTGTCGTACCGGAACCAACACTCCAGGAATGAGCTAGAAATGCGCTAAACATGAGTTTTGGGGCAAACGGAATGACTTGGGTGTTGAGATATATTCAAATGCAACTCTTTTCATACCAAAAGTGGCTAGAACGGTCTTCACGAATGGTTTTCGCACAGTTTGTCGTACCGGAACCAAAACTCTAGGAACGGACTAGAAAAGAAACGAGCTAAACATGAGTTTTGGGCAAACGAGATGACTTGGGTGTTAAGAAAATTCAAATGCAACTCTTTTCGTACCAAAAGTGGCTAGAAGAACGGTTTTCGCACGTTTTTCACAGAACGGTTTTCAAACGGAGATGACTTGGGTGTTGTCAAATGTCTTCACGAACGGTTTTCGCACAGTTTGAACCGAAAAACTCCAAGAACGGGCTAGAAATGCGCTAAACATGAGTTTTGGGGCAAATGGAATGACTTGGGTGTTGAGAAATATTCAAATGCAACTCTTTTCATACCAAAAGTGGCTAGAACTGTCTTCAAGAACGGTTTTCGCATAGTTTGTCGTACCGGAACCAAAACTCCAAGAACGGACTAGAAATGCGCTAAACATGAGTTTTGGGGCAAACGGAATGACTTGGGTGTTAAGAAAAATTCAAATGCAACTCTTTTTGTACCAAAAGTGGCTAGAACGGTCTTCACGAACGGTTTTCGCATAGTTTGTCGTACCGGAACCAAAACTCCAAGAACGGACTAGAAACGCGCTAAACATGAGTTTTGGGGCAAACAGAATGACTTGGGTGTTAAGAAATATTCAAATGCAACTCTTTTCATACCAAATGTGGCTAGAACGGTCTTCACGAACGGTTTTCGCACAGTTTGTCGTACCGGAACCAACACTCCATGAGTTTTGGGGAATGAGCTAGAAATGCGCTAAACATGAGTTTTGGGGCAAACGGAATGACTTGGGTGTTGAGATATATTCAAATGCAACTCTTTTCATACCAAAAGTGGCTAGAACGGTCTTCACGAATGGTTTTCGCATAGTTTGTCATACCGGAACCAAATCTCTAGGAACGGACTAGAAACGAGCTAAACATGAGTTTTGGGGCAAACGAGATGACTTGGGTGTTAAGAAAAGTCAAATGCAACTCTTTTCGTACCAAATGTGGCTAGAACGGTCTTCAAGAATGGTTTTCGCACAGTTTGTCGTACCGGAACCAAAACTCCAAGAACGGACTAGAAACGCGCTAAACATGAGTTTTGGGACAAACTGGATGACTTGGGTGTTAAGAAATATTCAAATGCAACTCTTTTCATACCAAAAGTGGCTAGAACTGTCTTCAAGAACGGTTTTCGCATAGTTTGTCGTACCAGAACCAAAACTCCAGGAATGGGCTAGAAATGCGCTAAACATGAGTTTTGGGGCAAACGGAATGACTTGGGTGTTGAGAAATATTCAAATGCAACTCTTTTCATACCAAAAGTGGCTAGAACGGTCTTCACGAATGGTTTTCGCATAGTTTGTCGTACGGAACCAAAACTCCGGAACCAAAACTCCAAGAACGGCTAGAAATGCGCTAAACATGAGTTTTGGGGCAAACGCGCTAAACATGAGTTTTGGGGAATGACTTGGGTGTTAAGAAAATTCAAATGCAACTCTTTTTTTGTACCAAATGTGGCTAGAGACGGTCTTCACGAACGGTTTTCGCATAGTTTGTCGTACCGGAACCAAAACTCCAAGAACGGACTAGAAACGCGCTAAACATGAGTTTTGGGGCAAACGGAATGACTTGGGTGTTAAGAAATATTCAAATGCAACTCTTTTCATACCAAATGTGGCTAGAACGGTCTTCACGAATGGTTTTTGCATAGTTTGTCGTACCGGAACCAAAACTCCAGGAATGGGCTAGAAATGCGCTAAACATGAGTTTTGGGGCAAACGGAATGACTTGGGTGTTAAGAAATATTCAAATGCAACTCTTTTCATACCAAAAGTGGCTAGAACGGTCTTCACGAATGGTTTTCGCATAGTTTGTCGTACCGGAACCAAAACTCCAAGAACGGGCTAGAAACGCGCTAAACATGAGTTTTGGGGCAAACGGAATGACTTGGGTGTTGAGAAAAATTCAAATGCAACTCTTTTTGTACCAAAGTGGCTAGAACGGTCTTCACGAACGGGTCGCATAGTTTGTCGTACCGGAACCAAAACTCCAAGAACGGACTAGAAACGCGCTAAACATGAGTTTTGGGGCAAACGGAATGACTTGGGTGTTAAGAAATATTCAAATGCAACTCTTTTCATACCAAATGTGGCTAGAACGGTCTTCACGAATGGTTTTCGCATAGTTTGTCGTACCGGAACCAACACTCCAGGAATGAGCTAGAAATGCGCTAAACATGAGTTTTGGGGCAAACGGAATGACTTGGGTGTTGAGAGAAAGAAATATTCAAATGCAACTCTTTTCATACCAAAAGTGGCTAGAACGGTCTTCACGAATGGTTTTCGCATAGTTTGTCATACCGGAACCAAAACTCCAAGAACGGGCTAGAAATGCGCTAAACATGAGTTTTGGGGCAAACGGAATGACTTGGGTGTTGAGAAATATTCAAATGCAACTCTTTTCATACCAAAAGTGGCTAGAACTGTCTTCAAGAACGGTTTTCGCATAGTTTGTCGTACCGGAACCAAAACTCCAAGAACGGACTAGAAACGCGCTAAACATGAGTTTTGGGGCAAACAGAATGACTTGGGTGTTAAGAAATATTCAAATGCAACTCTTTTCATACCAAAAGTGGCTAGAACGGTCTTCACGAACGGTTTTCGCATAGTTTGTCGTACCGGAACCAAAACTCCAAGAACGGACTAGAAACGCGCTAAACATGAGTTTTGGGGCAAACGGAATGACTTGGGTGTTAAGAAATATTCAAATGCAACTCTTTTCATACCAAAAGTGGCTAGAACGGTCTTCACGAATGGTTTTCGCACAGTTTGTCGTACCGGAACCAAAACTCCAGGAATGAGCTAGAAATGCGCTAAACATGAGTTTTGGGGCAAACAGAATGACTTGGGTGTTGAGAAATATTCAAATGCAACTCTTTTCATACCAAAAGTGGCTAGAACTGTCTTCACAAATGGTTTTCGCACAGTTTGTCGTACGGAACCAAAACTCCAAGAACGGACTAGAAACGAGCTAAACATGAGTTTTGGGGCAAACGGAATGACTTGGGTGTTAAGAAATATTCAAATGCAACTCTTTTTGTACCAAATGTGGCTAGAATGGTCTTCACGAACGGTTTTCGCACAGTTTGTCGTACCAGAACCAACACTCCAGGAATGAGCTAGAAATGCGCTAAACATGAGTTTTGGGGCAAACAGAATGACTTGGGTGTTAAGAAATATTCAAATGCAACTCTTTTCATACCAAAAGTGGCTAGAACGGTCTTCACGAATGGTTTTCGCATAGTTTGTCGTACCGGAACCAAAACTCCAAGAATGGGCTAGAAATGCGCTAAACATGAGTTTTGGGGCAAACGGAATGACTTGGGTGTTGAGAAAAATTCAAATGCAACTCTTTTTGTACCAAAAGTGGCTAGAACGGTCTTCACGAACGGTTTTTTCGCATAGTTTGTCGTGCAACCGGAACCAAAACTCCAAGAACGGACTAGAAACGCGCTAAACATGAGTTTTGGGGCAAACGGAATGACTTGGGTGTTAAGAAATATTCAAATGCAACTCTTTTCATACCAAATGTGGCTAGAACGGTCTTCACGAACGGTTTTCGCACAGTTTGTCGTACCAGAACCAACACTCCAGGAATGAGCTAGAAATGCGCTAAACATGAGTTTTGGGGCAAACGGAATGACTTGGGTGTTGAGATATATTCAAATGCAACTCTTTTCATACCAAAAGTGGCTAGAACGGTCTTCACGAATGGTTTTCGCACAGTTTGTCATACCGGAACCAAATCTCTAGGAACAGACTAGAAACGAGCTAAACATGAGTTTTTGGGCAAACGAGATGACTTGGGTGTTAAGAAAAGTCAAATGCAACTCTTTTCGTACCAAATGTGGCTAGAACTGTCTTCAAGAACGGTTTTCGCACAGTTTGTCGTACCGGAACCAAAACTCCAAGAACGGACTAGAAACGAGCTAAACATGAGTTTTGGGACAAACGGGATGACTTGGGTGTTAAGAAATATTCAAATGCAACTCTTTTCATACCAAAAGTGGCTAGAACGGTCTTCACGAACGGTTTTCGCATAGTTTGTCGTACCGGAACCAAAACTCCAGGAATGGGCTAGAAATGCGCTAAACATGAGTTTTGGGGCAAACGGAATGACTTGGGTGTTGAGAAAAATTCAAATGCAACTCTTTTTATACCAAAAGTGGCTAGAACGGTCTTCACGAATGGTTTTCTTCACGAATGGTTTTCGCATAGTTTGTCGTACCGGAACCAAAACTCCAAGAACGGACTAGAGAAAACGCGCTAAACATGAGTTTTGGGGCAAACGGAATGACTTGGGTGTTAAGAAATATTCAAATGCAACTCTTTTCATACCAAATGTGGCTAGAACGGTCTTCACGAACGGTTTTCGCATAGTTTGTCGTACCGGAACCAAAACTCCAAGAACGGCTAGAAATGCGCTAAACATGAGTTTTGGGGCAAACGGAATGACTTGGGTGTTGAGAAATATTCAAATGCAACTCTTTTCATACCATACCAAAAGTGGCTAGAACGGTCTTCACGAATGGTTTTCGCATAGTTTGTCGTACCGGAACCAAAACTCCAAGAACTTGGGGACTAGAAACGCGCTAAACATGAGTTTTGGGGCAAACGGAATGACTTGGGTGTTGAGAAAAATTCAAATGCAACTCTTTTTGTACCAAAACGTGGCTAGAACGGTCTTCACGAACGGTTTTCGCATAGTTTGTCGTACCGGAACCAAAACTCCAAGAACGGACTAGAAACGCGCTAAACATGAGTTTTGGGGCAAACGGAATGACTTGGGTGTTAAGAAATATTCAAATGCAACTCTTTTCATACCAAATGTGGCTAGAACGGTCTTCACGAACGGTTTTCGCACGTTTGTCGTACCGGAACCAACACTCCAGAATGAGCTAGAAATGCGCTAAACATGAGTTTTGGGGCAAACGGAATGACTTGGGTGTTGAGATATATTCAAATGCAACTCTTTTCATACCAAAAGTGGCTAGAACGGTCTTCACGAATGGTTTTCGCAGTTTGTCATACCGGAACCAAATCTCTAGGAACGGACTAGAAACGAGCTAAACATGAGTTTTGGGCAAACTTGGAGATGACTTGGGTGTTAAGAAAATTCAAATGCAACTCTTTTCGTACCAAATGTGGCTAGAACTGTCTTCAAGAACGGTTTTCGCATAGTTTGTCGTACCGGAACCAAAACTCCAAGAACGGACTAGAAACGAGCTAAACATGAGTTTTGGGACAAACGGGATGACTTGGGTGTTAAGAAATATTCAAATGCAACTCTTTTCATACCAAAAGTGGCTAGAACGGTCTTCACGAACGGTTTTCGCATAGTTTGTCGTACGGAACCAAAACTCCAGGAATGGGCTAGAAATGCGCTAAACATGAGTTTTGGGGCAAACGGAATGACTTGGGTGTTGAGATATATTCAAATGCAACTCTTTTCATACCAAAAGTGGCTAGAACAGTCTTCACGAATGGTTTTCGCACAGTTTGTCGTACCGGAACCAAAACTCCAAGAACGGGCTAGAAATGCGCTAAACAGGAGTTTTGGGGCAAACGGAATGACTTGGGTGTTGAGAAAAATTCAACTGCAACTCTTTTTGTACCAAACGTGGCTAGAACGGTCTTCACGAATGGTTTTCGCATAGTTTGTCGTACCGGAACCAAAACTCCAAGAACGGACTAGAAACGCGCTAAACATGAGTTTTGGGGCAAACGGAATGACTTGGGTGTTAAGAAATATTCAAATGCAACTCTTTTCATACCAAATGTGGCTAGAACGGTCTTCACGAATGGTTTTCGCATAGTTTGTCGTACCGGAACCAACGCTCCAGGAATGAGCTAGAAATGCGCTAAACATGAGTTTTGGGGCAAACAGAATGACTTGGGTGTTAAGAAATATTCAAATGCAACTCTTTTCATACCAAAAGTGGCTAGAACGGTCTTCACGAATGGTTTTCGCACAGTTTGTCGTACCGGAACCAAAACTCCAGGAACGGACTAGAAACGCGCTAAACATGAGTTTTGGGCAAACGGAATGACTTGGGTGTTGAGAAAATTCAACTGCAACTCTTTTCATACCAAAAGTGGCTAGAACGGTCTTCACGAACGGTTTTCGCACAGTTTGTCGTACCGGAACCAAAACTCCAAGAACGGGCTAGAAACGCGCTAAACATGAGTTTTGGGGCAAATGGAATGACTTGGGTGTTGAGAAATATTCAAATGCAACTCTTTTCATACCAAAAGTGGCTAGAACGGTCTTCAAGAACGGTTTTCGCATAGTTTGTCGTACCGGAACCAAAACTCCAGGAACGGGCTAGAAATGCGCTAAACATGAGTTTTGGGGCAAACGGAATGACTTGGGTGTTGAGAAAAATTCAAATGCAACTCTTTTTGTACCAAAAGTGGCTAGAACGGTCTTCACGAACGGTTTTCGCATAGTTTGTCGTACCGGAACCAAAACTCCAACAACGGACTAGAAATGCGCTAAACATGAGTTTTGGGGCAAATAGAATGACTTGGGTGTTAAGAAATATTCAAATGCAACTCTTTTCATACCAAATGTGGCTAGAACGGTCTTCACGAACGGTTTTCGCACAGTTTGTCGTACCGGAACCAACACTCCAGGAATGAGCTAGAAATGCGCTAAACATGAGTTTTGGGGCAAACGGAATGACTTGGGTGTTGAGATATATTCAAATGCAACTCTTTTCATACCAAAAGTGGCTAGAACGGTCTTCACGAACGGTTTTCGCACATAGTTTGTCGTACCGGAACCAAATCTCTAGGAACGGACTAGAAACGAGCTAAACATGAGTTTTGGGCAAACGAGATGACTTGGGTGTTAAGAAAAGTCAAATGCAACTCTTTTCATACCAAAAGTGGCTAGAACTGTCTTCAAGAACGGTTTTCGCATAGTTTGTCGTACCGGAACCAAAACTCCAAGAACGGACTAGAAACGCGCTAAACATGAGTTTTGGGACAAACGGAATGACTTGGGTGTTAAGAAATATTCAAATGCAACTCTTTTCATACCAAAAGTGGCTAGAACGGTCTTCACGAACGGTTTTCGCATAGTTTGTCGTACCGGAACCAAAACTCCAAGAATGGGCTAGAAATGCGCTAAACATGAGTTTTGGGGCAAACGGAATGACTTGGGTGTTGAGAAATATTCAAATGCAACTCTTTTCATACCAAAAGTGGCTAGAACGGTCTTCACGAATGGTTTTCGCATAGTTTGTCGTACGGAACCAAAACTCAAGAACGGACTAGAAATGCGCTAAACATGAGTTTTGGGGCAAACGGAATGACTTGGGTGTTGAGAAAATTCAAATGCAACTCTTTTCATACCAAAAGTGGCTAGAACGGTCTTCACGAATGGTTTTCGCATAGTTTGTCGTACCGGAACCAAAACTCCAAGAACGGACTAGAAACGCGCTAAACATGAGTTTTGGGGCAAACGGAATGACTTGGGTGTTAAGAAATATTCAAATGCAACTCTTTTCATACCAAATGTGGCTAGAACGGTCTTCACGAACGGTTTTCGCATAGTTTGTCGTACCGGAACCAAAACTCCAGGAAGGGCTAGAAATGCGCTAAACATGAGTTTTGGGGCAAACGGAATGACTTGGGTGTTGAGAATATATTCAAATGCAACTCTTTTCATACCAAAAGTGGCTAGAACGGTGTTTCACGAATGGTTTTCGCATAGTTTGTCGTACCGGAACCAAAACTCCAAGAACGGACTAGAAATGCGCTAAACATGAGTTTTGGGGCAAACGGAATGACTTGGGTGTTGAGAAAAATTCAACTGCAACTCTTTTTGTACCAAACGTGGCTAGAACGGTCTTCACGAACGGTTTTCGCATAGTTTGTCGTACCGGAACCAAAACTCCAAGAACGGACTAGAATCGCGCTAAACATGAGTTTTGGGGCAAACGGAATGACTTGGGTGTTAAGAAATATTCAAATGCAACTCTTTTCATACCAAATGTGGCTAGAACGGTCTTCACGAATGGTTTTCGCACAGTTTGTCGTACCGGAACCAAAACTCCAGGAATGGGCTAGAAATGCGCTAAACATGAGTTTTGGGGCAAACGGAATGACTTGGGTGTTGAGATATATTCAAATGCAACTCTTTTTATACCAAAAGTGGCTAGAACGGTCTTCACGAATGGTTTTCGCATAGTTTGTCGTACCGGAACCAAAACTCCAAGAACGGACTAGAAACGCGCTAAACATGAGTTTTGGGGCAAACGGAATGACTTGGGTGTTAAGAAATATTCAAATGCAACTCTTTTCATACCAAATGTGGCTAGAACGGTCTTCACGAATGGTTTTCGCATAGTTTGTCGTACCGGAACCAAAACTCCAAGGAATGAGCTAGAAATGCGCTAAACATGAGTTTTGGGGCAAACGGAATGACTTGGGTGTTGAGAAATATTCAAATGCAACTCTTTTCATACCAAAAGTGGCTAGAACGGTCTTCACGAATGGTTTTCGCATAGTTTGTCGTACCGGAACCAAAACTCCAGAATGGCTAGAAACGCGCTAAACATGAGTTTTGGGGCAAACGGAATGACTTGGGTGTTAAGAAATATTCAAATGCAACTCTTTTCATACCAAAAGTGGCTAGAACGGTCTTCACGAATGGTTTTCGCATAGTTTGTCGTACCGGAACCAAAACTCCAAGAACGGCTAGAAACGCGCTAAACATGAGTTTTGGGGCAAACGGAATGACTTGGGTGTTGAGAAATATTCAAATGCAACTCTTTTCATACCAAAAGTGGGAACGGTCTTAGAAACGCATAGTTTGTCTTCACGACGGTTTTCGCATAGTTTGTCGTACCAGAACCAAAACTCCAAGAGAACGGCTAGAAACGCGCTAAACATGAGTTTTGGGGCAAACGGAATGACTTGGGTGTTAAGAAATATTCAAATGCAACTCTTTTCATACCAAAAGTGGCTAGAACGGTCTTCACGAACGGTTTTCGCATAGTTTGTCGTACCGGAACCAAAACTCCAAGAACGGGCTAGAAACGCGCTAAACATGAGTTTTGGGGCAAACGGAATGACTTGGGTGTTAAGAAATATTCAAATGCAACTCTTTTCATACCAAAAGTGGCTAGAACGGTCTTCACGAACGGTTTTCGCATAGTTTGTCGTACCGGAACCAAAACTCCAAGAACGGACTAGAAACGCGCTAAACATGAGTTTTGGGGCAAACGGAATGACTTGGGTGTTAAGAAATATTCAAATGCAACTCTTTTCATACCAAATGTGGCTAGAACGGTCTTCACGAACGGTTTTCGCATAGTTTGTCGTACCGGAACCAAAACTCCAAGAATGGACTAGAAATGCGCTAAACATGAGTTTTGGGGCAAACGGAATGACTTGGGTGTTGAGAAATATTCAAATGCAACTCTTTTCATACCAAAAGTGGCTAGAACGGTCTTCACGAATGGTTTTCGCATAGTTTGTCGTACCGGAACCAAAACTCCAAGAACGGACTAGAAACGCGCTAAACATGAGTTTTGGGGCAAACGGAATGACTTGGGTGTTGAGAAAAATTCAACTGCAACTCTTTTTGTACCAAAAGTGGCTAGAACGGTCTTCACGAATGGTTTTCGCATAGTTTGTCGTACCGGAACCAAAACTCCAAAACGGGACTAGAAACGCGCTAAACATGAGTTTTGGGGCAAACGGAATGACTTGGGTGTTAAGAAATATTCAAATGCAACTCTTTTCATACCAAAAGTGGCTAGAACGGTCTTCACGAATGGTTTTCGCATAGTTTGTCGTACCGGAACCAAAACTCCAGAATGGGCTAGAAATGCGCTAAACATGAGTTTTGGGGCAAACGGAATGACTTGGGTGTTGAGAAATATTCAAATGCAACTCTTTTTCATACCAAAAGTGGCTAGAACGGTCTTCACAAATGGTTTTCACGAATGGTTTTCGCATAGTTTGTCGTACCGGAACCAAAACTCCAAGAACGGACTAGAAACGCGCTAAACATGAGTTTTGGGGCAAACGGATGACTTGGGTGTTAAGAAATATTCAAATGCAACTCTTTTCATACCAAATGTGGCTAGAACGGTCTTCACGAACGGTTTTCGCATAGTTTGTCGTACCGAAACCAAAACTCCAGGAATGGGCTAGAAATGCGCTAAACATGAGTTTTGGGGCAAATGGAATGACTTGGGTGTTGAGAAATATTCAAATGCAACTCTTTTCATACCAAAAGTGGCTAGAACGGTCTTCACGAATGGTTTTCGCATAGTTTGTCGTACCGGAACCAAAACTCCAAGAACGGACTAGAAACGCGCTAAACATGAGTTTTGGGACAAACGGAATGACTTGGGTGTTGAGAAAAATTCAACTGCAACTCTTTTTGTACCAAACGTGGCTAGAACGGTCTTCACGAACGGTTTTCGCATAGTTTGTCGTACCGGAACCAAAACTCCAAGAACGGACTAGAAACGCGCTAAACATGAGTTTTGGGGCAAACGGAATGACTTGGGTGTTAAGAAATATTCAAATGCAACTCTTTTCATACCAAATGTGGCTAGAACGGTCTTCACGAACGGTTTTCGCATAGTTTGTCGTACCGGAACCAACACTCCAGGAATGAGCTAGAAATGCGCTAAACATGAGTTTTGGGGCAAACGGAATGACTTGGGTGTTGAGATATATTCAAATGCAACTCTTTTCATACCAAAAGTGGCTAGAACGGTCTTCACGAATGGTTTTCGCACAGTTTGTCATACCGGAACCAAATCTCTAGGAACGGACTAGAAACGAGCTAAACATGAGTTTTGGGGCAAACGAGATGACTTGGGTGTTAAGAAAATTCAAATGCAACTCTTTTCGTACCAAATGTGGCTAGAACTGTCTTCAAGAACGGTTTTCGCATAGTTTGTCGTACCGGAACCAAAACTCCAAGAACGGACTAGAAACGAGCTAAACATGAGTTTTGGGACAAACGGGATGACTTGGGTGTTAAGAAATATTCAAATGCAACTCTTTTCATACCAAAAGTGGCTAGAACGGTCTTCACGAACGGTTTTCGCATAGTTTGTCATACCGGAACCAAAACTCCGGGAATGGGCTAGAAATGCGCTAAACATGAGTTTTGGGGCAAACGGAATGACTTGGGTGTTGAGAATATTCAAATGCAACTCTTTTCATACCAAAAGTGGCTAGAACGGTCTTCACGAATGGTTTTGCAACTTTTTTACGGAACCAAACTCCAGAGTGGCTAGAAATGCGCTAAACATGAGTTTTGGGGCAAACGGAATGACTTGGGTGTTGAGAAAATTCAAATGCAACTCTTTTCATACCAAAAGTGGCTAGAACGGTCTTCACGAATGGTTTTCGCATAGTTTGTCGTACCGGAACCAAAACTCCAAGAACGGACTAGAAACGCGCTAAACATGAGTTTTGGGGCAAACGGAATGACTTGGGTGTTAAGAAATATTCAAATGCAACTCTTTTCATACCCAAATGTGGCTAGAACGGTCTTCACGAATGGTTTTCGCATAGTTTGTCGTACCGGAACCAAAACTCCAAGAACGGACTAGAAATGCGCTAAACATGAGTTTTGGGGCAAACGGAATGACTTGGGTGTTAAGAAATATTCAAATGCAACTCTTTTCATACCAAATGTGGCTAGAACGGTCTTCACGAATGGTTTTCGCATTTTTGTCGTACCGGAACCAAAACTCCGAATGAGGGAATGAGCTAGAAATGCGCTAAACATGAGTTTTGGGGCAAACAGAATGACTTGGGTGTTAAGAAATATTCAAATGCAACTCTTTTCATACCAAAAGTGGCTAGAACGGTCTTCACGAATGGTTTTCGCACGGTTTGAACAAAATACGAGAACCAAAACTCTAAACATGAGTTTGCGCGAGATGACTTGGGTGTTGAGAAAAATTCAATTTGCAACTCTTTTGTACCAAAAGTGGCTAGAACTGTCTTCAAAACGGTTTTCGCATAGAACGGAACCAAAACTCCAGGAACGGGCTAGAAACGCGCTAAACATGAGTTTTGGGGCAAATGGAATGACTTGGGTGTTGAGAAATATTCAAATGCAACTCTTTTCATACCAAAAGTGGCTAGAACTGTCTTCAAGAACGGTTTTCGCATAGTTTGTCGTACCGGAACCAAAACTCCAAGAACGGACTAGAAACGCGCTAAACATGAGTTTTGGGGCAAACGGAATGACTTGGGTGTTGAGAAAAATTCAACTGCAACTCTTTTTGTACCAAACGTGGCTAGAACGGTCTTCACGAACGGTTTTCGCATAGTTTGTCGTACCGGAACCAAAACTCCAAGAACGGACTAGAAACGCGCTAAACATGAGTTTTGGGGCAAACGGAATGACTTGGGTGTTAAGAAATATTCAAATGCAACTCTTTTCATACCAAATGTGGCTAGAACGGTCTTCACGAACGGTTTTCGCACAGTTTGTCGTACCGGAACCAACACTCCAGGAATGAGCTAGAAATGCGCTAAACATGAGTTTTGGGGCAAACGGAATGACTTGGGTGTTGAGATATATTCAAATGCAACTCTTTTCATAGCAAAAGTGGCTAGAACAGTCTTCACGAATGGTTTTCGCACAGTTTGTCATACCGGAACCAAATCTCTAGGAACAGACTAGAAACGAGCTAAACATGAGTTTTTGGGCAAACGAGATGACTTGGGTGTTAAGAAAAGTCAAATGCAACTCTTTTCGTACCAAATGTGGCTAGAACTGTCTTCAAGAACGGTTTTCGCATAGTTTGTCGTACCGGAACCAAAACTCCAAGAACGGACTAGAAACGAGCTAAACATGAGTTTTGGGACAAACGGGATGACTTGGGTGTTAAGAAATATTCAAATGCAACTCTTTTCATACCAAAAGTGGCTAGAACGGTCTTCACGAACGGTTTTTTCGCATAGTTTGCCATACCGAGAACAAAACTCCAGGAATGGGCTAGAAATGCGCTAAACATGAGTTTTGGGGCAAACGGAATGACTTGGGTGTTGAGAAATATTCAAATGCAACTCTTTTTATACCAAAAGTGGCTAGAACGGTCTTCACGAATGGTTTTCGCATAGTTTGTCGTACCGGAACCAAAACTCCAAGAACGGACTAGAAACGCGCTAAACATGAGTTTTGGGGCAAAATGGAATGACTTGGGTGTTGAGAAATATTCAAATGCAACTCTTTTCATACCAAATGTGGCTAGAACGGTCTTCACGAATGGTTTTCGCATAGTTTGTCGTACCGGAACCAAAACTCCAGGAACGGACTAGAAATGCGCTAAACATGAGTTTTGGGGCAAACGGAATGACTTGGGTGTTAAGAAATATTCAAATGCAACTCTTTTCATACCAAATGTGGCTAGAACGGTCTTCACGAATGGTTTTCGCATAGTTTGTCGTACCGGAACCAAAACTCCAGAATGGCTAGAAATGCGCTAAACATGAGTTTTGGGGCAAACGGAATGACTTGGGTGTTAAGAAATATTCAAATGCAACTCTTTTCATACCAAAAGTGGCTAGGCTTCAGAACATAGTTTGTCTTCACGAACTTGGGTGTTGAGTTTTCTAGCACGGTTTTGTCGTACGGAACCAAAACTCCAGAACGGGCTAGAAATGCGCTAAACATGAGTTTTGGGGCAAATGGAATGACTTGGGTGTTGAGAAATATTCAAATGCAACTCTTTTCATACCAAAAGTGGCTAGAACGGTCTTCACGAATGGTTTTCGCATAGTTTGTCGTACCGGAACCAAAACTCCAAGGAACCAAAACTCCAGGAACGGACTAGAAACGCGCTAAACATGAGTTTTGGGGCAAACGGAATGACTTGGGTGTTGAGAAAATTCAAATGCAACTCTTTTTGTACCAAAGTGGCTAGAACGGTCTTCACGAACGGTTTTCGCACGGTTTAGTTTGTCGTACCGGAACCAAAACTCCAAGAACGGACTAGAAACGCGCTAAACATGAGTTTTGGGGCAAACAGAATGACTTGGGTGTTAAGAAATATTCAAATGCAACTCTTTTCATACCAAATGTGGCTAGAACGGTCTTCACGAACGGTTTTCGCACAGTTTGTCGTACCGGAACCAACACTCCAGGAATGAGCTAGAAATGCGCTAAACATGAGTTTTGGGGCAAACGGAATGACTTGGGTGTTGAGATATATTCAAATGCAACTCTTTTCATACCAAAAGTGGCTAGAACGGTCTTCACGAATGGTTTTCGCACAGTTTGTCATACCGGAACCAAACTCCAGGAACGGACTAGAAACGAGCTAAACATGAGTTTTGGGGCAAACGAGATGACTTGGGTGTTAAGAAAAATTCAAATGCAACTCTTTTCGTACCAAATGTGGCTAGAACTGTCTTCAAGAACGGTTTTCGCATAGTTTGTCGTACCGGAACCAAAACTCCAAGAACGGACTAGAAACGCGCTAAACATGAGTTTTGGGACAAACTGGATGACTTGGGTGTTAAGAAATATTCAAATGCAACTCTTTTCATACCAAAAGTGGCTAGAACGGTCTTCACGAACGGTTTTCGCACAGTTTGTCATACCGGAACCAAAACTCCAGGAATGGGCTAGAAATGCGCTAAACATGAGTTTTGGGGCAAACGGAATGACTTGGGTGTTGAGATATATTCAAATGCAACTCTTTTTATACCAAAAGTGGCTAGAACGGTCTTCACGAATGGTTTTCGCATAGTTTGTCGTACCGGAACCAAAACTCCAAGAACGGACTAGAAACGCGCTAAACATGAGTTTTGGGGCAAACGGAATGACTTGGGTGTTAAGAAATATTCAAATGCAACTCTTTTCATACCAAATGTGGCTAGAACGGTCTTCACGAATGGTTTTCGCATAGTTTGTCGTACCGGAACCAACGCTCCAGGAATGAGCTAGAAATGCGCTAAACATGAGTTTTGGGGCAAACAGAATGACTTGGGTGTTAAGAAATATTCAAATGCAACTCTTTTCATACCAAAAGTGGCTAGAACGGTCTTCACGAATGGTTTTCGCATAGTTTGTCATAGTTTGTCGTACCGAGAACCAAAACTGAGTTTTGGGGCAAAAGAACGGACTAGAAATAGCGCTAAACATGAGTTTTGGGGCAAACGGAGATGACTTGGGTGTTAAGAAATATTCAAATGCAACTCTTTTCGTACCAAAAGTGGCTAGAACGGTCTTCACGAACGGTTTTCGCAGTTTGTCGTACCGGAACCAAAACTCCAGAATGGGCTAGAAACGCGCTAAACATGAGTTTTGGGGCAAATGGAATGACTTGGGTGTTAAGAAATATTCAAATGCAACTCTTTTCGTACCAAAAGTGGCTAGAACGGTCTTCACGAACGGTTTTCGCATAGTTTGTCGTACCGGAACCAAAACTCCAAGAATGGACTAGAAACGCGCTAAACATGAGTTTTGGGGCAAACGGAATGACTTGGGTGTTGAGAAAAATTCAAATGCAACTCTTTTCGTACCAAAAGTGGCTAGAACGGTCTTCACGAACGGTTTTCGCATAGTTTGTCGTACCGGAACCAAAACTCCAAGAACGGACTAGAAACGCGCTAAACATGAGTTTTGGGGCAAACGGAATGACTTGGGTGTTAAGAAATATTCAAATGCAACTCTTTTCATACCAAATGTGGCTAGAACGGTCTTCACGAACGGTTTTCGCATAGTTTGTCGTACCGGAACCAACACTCCAGGAATGAGCTAGAAATGCGCTAAACATGAGTTTTGGGGCAAACGGAATGACTTGGGTGTTGAGATATATTCAAATGCAACTCTTTTCATACCAAAAGTGGCTAGAACGGTCTTCACGAATGGTTTTCGCACAGTTTGTCATACCGGAACCAAAACTCCAGGAACGGACTAGAAACGAGCTAAACATGAGTTTTGGGGCAAACGGGATGACTTGGGTGTTAAGAAAAATTCAAATGCAACTCTTTTTGTACCAAATGTGGCTAGAACGGTCTTCACGAATGGTTTTCGCATAGTTTGTCGTACCGGAACCAAAACTCCAAGAACGGACTAGAAACACGCTAAACATGAGTTTTGGGGCAAACGGAATGACTTGGGTGTTAAGAAATATTCAAATGCAACTCTTTTCATACCAAATGTGGCTAGAACGGTCTTCACGAATGGTTTTCGCATAGTTTGTCGTACCGGAACCAAAACTCCAAGAACGGGCTAGAAATGCGCTAAACATGAGTTTTGGGGCAAACGGAATGACTTGGGTGTTAAGAAATATTCAAATGCAACTCTTTTCATACCAAAAGTGGCTAGAACGGTCTTCACGAATGGTTTTCGCATAGTTTGTCGTACGGAACCAAAACTCCAGGAACGGGCTAGAAATGCGCTAAACATGAGTTTTGGGGCAAACGGAATGACTTGGGTGTTGAGAAATATTCAAATGCAACTCTTTTCATACCAAAAGTGGCTAGAACGGTCTTCACGAATGGTTTTCGCATAGTTTGTCGTACCGGAACCAAAACTCCAAGAACGGACTAGAAACGCGCTAAACATGAGTTTTGGGGCAAACGGAATGACTTGGGTGTTAAGAAATATTCAAATGCAACTCTTTTCATACCAAATGTGGCTAGAACGGTCTTCACGAACGGTTTTCGACACGGTTTGTCGTACCGGAACCAAAACTCCAGGAATGAGCTAGAAATGCGCTAAACATGAGTTTTGGGGCAAACGGAATGACTTGGGTGTTGAGAAATATTCAAATGCAACTCTTTTCATACCAAAAGTGGCTAGAACGGTCTTCACGAATGGTTTTCGCATAGTTTGTCGTACCGGAACCAAAACTCCAAGAACGGACTAGAAACGCGCTAAACATGAGTTTTGGGGCAAACAGAATGACTTGGGTGTTAAGAAATATTCAAATG
The DNA here is from genome assembly GCA_018135685.1 of Themeda triandra. Classification (NCBI taxonomy): domain Eukaryota; kingdom Viridiplantae; phylum Streptophyta; class Magnoliopsida; order Poales; family Poaceae; genus Themeda; species Themeda triandra. The sequence continues at coordinate 63,316 of JAENPR010002223.1, forward strand.
CAACTCTTTTCATACCAAATGTGGCTAGAACGGTCTTCACGAACGGTTTTCGCATAGTTTGTCGTACCGGAACCAAAACTCCAAGAACGGACTAGAAACACGCTAAACATGAGTTTTGGGGCAAACGGAATGACTTGGGTGTTAAGAAATATTCAAATGCAACTCTTTTCATACCAAATGTGGCTAGAACGGTCTTCACGAACGGTTTTCGCATAGTTTGTCGTACCGGAACCAAAACTCCAAGAACGGACTAGAAACACGCTAAACATGAGTTTTGGGGCAAACGGAATGACTTGGGTGTTAAGAAATATTCAAATGCAACTCTTTTCATACCAAAAGTGGCTAGAACGGTCTTCACGAATGGTTTTCGCATAGTTTGTCGTACCGGAACCAACACTCCAGGAATGAGCTAGAAATGCGCTAAACATGAGTTTTGGGGCAAACAGAATGACTTGGGTGTTAAGAAATATTCAAATGCAACTCTTTTCATACCAAAAGTGGCTAGAACGGTCTTCACGAATGGTTTTCGCACAGTTTGTCGTACGGAACCAAAACTCCAGGAACGGGCTAGAAACGCGCTAAACATGAGTTTTGGGGCAAATGGAATGACTTGGGTGTTGAGAAATATTCAAATGCAACTCTTTTCATACCAAAAGTGGCTAGAACGGTCTTCACGAATGGTTTTCGCACAGTTTGTCGTACCGGAACCAAAACTCCAGGAACGGGCTAGAAATGCGCTAAACATGAGTTTTGGGGCAAACGGAATGACTTGGGTGTTGAGAAAAATTCAAATGCAACTCTTTTTTGTACCAAAGTGGCTAGAACGGTCTTCACGAACGGTTTTCGCATAGTTTTTGTCAAAACGGAACCAAAACTCCAAGAACGGACTAGAAACGCGCTAAACATGAGTTTTGGGGCAAACGGAATGACTTGGGTGTTAAGAAATATTCAAATGCAACTCTTTTCATACCAAATGTGGCTAGAACGGTCTTCACGAACGGTTTTCGCACAGTTTGTCGTACCGGAACCAACACTCCAGGAATGAGCTAGAAATGCGCTAAACATGAGTTTTGGGGCAAACGGAATGACTTGGGTGTTGAGAAATATTCAAATGCAACTCTTTTCATACCAAAAGTGGCTAGAACGGTCTTCACGAATGGTTTTCGCACAGTTTGTCATACCGGAACCAAAACTCCAGGAACGGACTAGAAATAGAAAGCTAAACATGAGTTTTGGGGCAAACGGAGATGACTTGGGTGTTAAGAAAATTCAAATGCAACTCTTTTCATACCAAATGTGGCTAGAACGGTCTTCAAGAACGGTTTTCGCATAGTTTGTCGTACCGGAACCAAAACTCCAAGAACGGACTAGAAACGAGCTAAACATGAGTTTTGGGGCAAACGGGATGACTTGGGTGTTAAGAAATATTCAAATGCAACTCTTTTCATACCAAAAGTGGCTAGAACGGTCTTCACGAACGGTTTTCGCATAGTTTGTCGTACCGGAACCAAAACTCCAGGAATGGGCTAGAAATGCGCTAAACATGAGTTTTGGGGCAAACGGAATGACTTGGGTGTTGAGAAATATTCAAATGCAACTCTTTTCATACCAAAAGTGGCTAGAACGGTCTTCACGAATGGTTTTCGCATAGTTTGTCGTACCGGAACCAAAACTCCAAGAACGGACTAGAAATGCGCTAAACATGAGTTTTGGGGCAAACGGAATGACTTGGGTGTTAAGAAATATTCAAATGCAACTCTTTTCATACCAAAAGTGGCTAGAACGGTCTTCACGAATGGTTTTCGCATAGTTTGTCGTACCGGAACCAAAACTCCAAGAACGGACTAGAAACGCGCTAAACATGAGTTTTGGGGCAAACGGAATGACTTGGGTGTTAAGAAATATTCAAATGCAACTCTTTTCATACCAAATGTGGCTAGAACGGTCTTCACGAATGGTTTTCGCATAGTTTGTCGTACCGGAACCAAAACTCCAAGAACGGACTAGAAACACGCTAAACATGAGTTTTGGGGCAAACGGAATGACTTGGGTGTTAAGAAATATTCAAATGCAACTCTTTTCATACCAAATGTGGCTAGAACGGTCTTCACGAATGGTTTTCGCATAGTTTGTCGTACCGGAACCAAAACTCCAGGAATGGGCTAGAAATGCGCTAAACATGAGTTTTGGGGCAAACGGAATGACTTGGGTGTTGAGAAAATTCAAATGCAACTCTTTTCATACCAAAAGTGGCTAGAACGGTCTTCACGAATGGTTTTCGCATAGTTTGTCGTACCGGAACCAAAACTCCAAGAACGGACTAGAAACGCGCTAAACATGAGTTTTGGGGCAAACGGAATGACTTGGGTGTTAAGAAATATTCAAATGCAACTCTTTTCATACCAAATGTGGCTAGAACGGTCTTCACGAACGGTTTTCGCATAGTTTGTCGTACCGGAACCAAAACTCCGGGAAGAACGGACTAGAAATGCGCTAAACATGAGTTTTGGGGCAAACGGAATGACTTGGGTGTTAAGAAATATTCAAATGCAACTCTTTTCATACCAAAAAATGGCTAGAACGGTCTTCACTTTGTCACGAGAACCAAAACGCTAGAAATGCGCTAAACATGAGTTTTGGGGCAAACGGAATGACTTGGGTGTTGAGAAAAATTCAAATGCAACTCTTTTCATACCAAAAGTGGCTGTCTTCACGAACGGTTTTCGCACGTTTGTCGTCGAGGAACCAACTCTTTTCATACCAAAAACTCCACGAACGGGAATGAGCTAGAAATAGCGCTAAACATGAGTTTTGGGGCAAATGGAATGACTTGGGTGTTGAGAAAAATTCAAATGCAACTCTTTTCATACCAAAAGTGGCTAGAACTGTCTTCACGAACGGTTTTCGCATAGTTTGTCGTACCGGAACCAAAACTCCAAGAACGGACTAGAAATGCGCTAAACATGAGTTTTGGGGCAAACGGAATGACTTGGGTGTTGAGAAAAATTCAAATGCAACTCTTTTTGTACCAAACGTGGCTAGAACGGTCTTCACGAACGGTTTTCGCATAGTTTGTCGTACCGGAACCAAAACTCCAAGAACGGACTAGAAACGCGCTAAACATGAGTTTTGGGGCAAACAGAATGACTTGGGTGCTAAGAAATATTCAAATGCAACTCTTTTCATACCAAATGTGGCTAGAACGGTCTTCACGAACGGTTTTTGCACAGTTTGTCGTACCGGAACCAACACTCCAGGAATGGGCTAGAAATGCGCTAAACATGAGTTTTGGGGCAAACGGAATGACTTGGGTGTTGAGATATATTCAAATGCAACTCTTTTCATACCAAAAGTGGCTAGAACGGTCTTCACGAATGGTTTTCGCACGGTTTGTCGTACCGGAACCAAAACTCTAGGAACGGACTAGAAACGAGCTAAACATGAGTTTTGGGGCAAACGAGATGACTTGGGTGTTAAGAAAATTCAAATGCAACTCTTTTCGTACCAAAAGTGGCTAGAACGGTCTTCAAGAACGGTTTTCGCATAGTTTGTCGTACCGGAACCAAAACTCCAAGAACGGACTAGAAACGAGCTAAACATGAGTTTTGGGGCAAACAGGATGACTTGGGTGTTAAGAAATATTCAAATGCAACTCTTTTCATACCAAAAGTGGCTAGAACGGTCTTCACGAACGGTTTTCGCATAGTTTGTCGTACCGGAACCAAAACTCCAGAATGGGCTAGAAATGCGCTAAACATGAGTTTTGGGGCAAACGGAATGACTTGGGTGTTGAGAAATATTCAAATGCAACTCTTTTCATACCAAAAGTGGCTAGAACGGTCTTCACGAATGGTTTTCGCATAGTTTGTCGTACCGGAACCAAAACTCCAAGAACGGACTAGAAACGCGCTAAACATGAGTTTTGGGGCAAACAGAATGACTTGGGTGTTAAGAAATATTCAAATGCAACTCTTTTCATACCAAATGTGGCTAGAACGGTCTTCACGAACGGTTTTCGCATAGTTTGTCGTACCGGAACCAAAACTCCAAGAACGGACTAGAAATGCGCTAAACATGAGTTTTGGGGCAAACGGAATGACTTGGGTGTTAAGAAATATTCAAATGCAACTCTTTTCATACCAAAAAGTGGCTAGAACGGTCTTCACGAATGGTTTTCGCATAGTTTGTCGTACCGGAACCAAAACTCCAAGAACGGACTAGAAACGCGCTAAACATGAGTTTTGGGGCAAACGGAATGACTTGGGTGTTAAGAAATATTCAAATGCAACTCTTTTCATACCAAAAGTGGCTAGAACGGTCTTCACGAATGGTTTTCGCATAGTTTGTCGTACCGGAACCAAAACTCCAAGAACGGGCTAGAAATGCGCTAAACATGAGTTTTGGGGCAAACGGAATGACTTGGGTGTTGAGAAATATTCAAATGCAACTCTTTTCATACCAAAAGTGGCTAGAACGGTCTTCACGAACGGTTTTCGCATAGTTTGTCGTACCGGAACCAAAACTCCAGGAACGGACTAGAAACGCGCTAAACATGAGTTTTGGGGCAAACGGAATGACTTGGGTGTTAAGAAATATTCAAATGCAACTCTTTTCATACCAAAAGTGGCTAGAACGGTCTTCACGAA
>JAENPR010002660.1:0-48561 GCA_018135685.1 Themeda triandra
GGGTCTTCCATGCCAGAGATCTCCCTCAGCTCTATAAAACGGGAAGGCAGGCGCATGCATTCGGCATCCGCTCTCAGACCCAAAAGATCCGCACATCGCCTCATCACTGTAACATCCCAAAAATCTGAACTACAAAATTTTTTCTAAATAAACCTTTGTTTGTTGCCTGTCATGTACGAAACCCTATTAGTTCGCATACAAAGTACCTTTTGTTTAGTTGCTAAGCATTGCGATGCAACAACATCACATGTGTCTTAATATAGTCCTTAAGCCACATGTGATTAGGACCTTAGGGAAACCTCCTATACCTACCGATGAGAGTATGTGACCAACCGTTTAACCATAGTATGCCCTAGTGATAGCCCCCAGGATATGAACCTAAACCCTAGCAACTCTATGATGGACCCGATAGCAATACTACCAAGGCGTATCGTGTATACATGTACACCTACCCATAGTGTAAACCCTACAACCAACTACAGCCTAACTAGAGTTAGCTAGTGGTCGTCTTTATCACACTAATCCTTGACATAGTGACTTGAACCTATGCCCATGACTCCACATAGAGGAGTATTGATCCTGAACCCTAGGCCATGGTAATAGAACCTATCCACTCCAAGTGACTATCTACCTGACCCTAGCTCGACTAGCCACTTCACCACTCTGATGGGTGAACTCCACCAGACCACCCTAGTGGGGCAACCTACTAACTATGCCAACTTAGAGAGAGATGCCCTAGCCCTATGCTTATCACCTAGTGGACCCTCAAGTCGCCATAGTGCTATAAGGAGTAAGCCTAGCAGTTAAACCGAGGTGTCACTACTTAGATGTCCACCCATAACCTAACCTGGATAGAGTACCTAGTGCTAAGCCGAGAGGGACGAGGTGTCACTAGGAACCTACCCTTGGTCTCATATTGGTCTAAACCTAGCCTTGCACCTCAATGCGAGATCACTCATAGGTACCACCCTCTTATAGCCTAGGCTTTACACCATCGTGTCTTTGTGCGATGTTTAGGTTTAGCCCATGCTAGATCTATTAAGGTGTTATACAACATGATTGGGTTGGATTTGGATTTTATTGGATTCTTGTATTGATTAATAAATCAACGACCCAACATCTATTTATTTATACAATAAATAGATGAAATGATATATATGGGAGTAACATCCCAACATGTCCTAAGACCTCCTATGACCACCATGAAAAATGATACATAACAGACATGGCCTACAAATACATATACCCGTGCACAAGAAAAGAAAACAGAAATAGAAAAAGAAAAGGAAATAGCAAAGACCATTTCGGCCCACAACCTTAACCCGGCCTGCTGACCTATCTTCCTCCTCCTTTCTTTTTCCAGCCGAAACAGCCCAGCCGGCCCGCTGGCGCTCTTCTCCTCTTCTTCCTAAACCGAGCTGGCCCAAACACCGCCACCGGCCCATCTTCTTCTCTCACCGGCCCAGCGCTGCCAGCCCAGCATCGCGGCCCGCTCGGCTCTCGCGTGAAACAAAGCCCGCGGTCCCCGCCCAGCGACGCGAGCCCCCACGGCCCCGCATGTCATAGCCCTCAACTACTCCCCTCCTCTGCTTTTGCCGGGAGCGAAAATCACCGCCGCCGCGCCAAATTTGCCTTCGCCTCGGATTCCTCGGGTTCGAAGACTTGCGCGGGTGCGTCCACGTCGTCAAGGCGCCCAGCGGCCGGGCCGCCAAGGCGCGACGGGATGCCGGCGCCGTGAGCATTTCGCTCTCGTACGCAACGGCCGCGCTGCGCGTTCCCCGCTACCGATTCCTTGGCCGCGAAGTCGGGTGGGCGCGCCACCGTCCGCTCTCGGCGCCGGCCGGGCCCACGGGCGCCTCGACGCCCTCGGCCGTCCGATGGGCACGGACGCCGAGGATGGACGCCGCCCACCTACCCATGAGCCTGCCTATAAGTACATGGCCCTTGCGCCTCTAGGTTTCCCCGGACCCGCGCCGGCGCGCTCTATAACCACCAGCCCACGGAGGCGAAGAAGGAAGCGGGGAAGGAGAAGAAAAGGAGACCGGCGCCGCCGCGGGCCGGCTGCGCAGCCATCGACGCCACGAGCTCGGCGAGGAGAAGGAGCACGCCGGAGCTTCCTCGCCGCTGGACCGCGCCGTACCACTACGCCAAGCCGAACGACGACGCCCGCGCTCGCCTCGTCACGGCCGAACCCCTGCAACGCCTACACAGCACTGTGAGCTGCCGTGTTCCTCTCTTCCAATCCCCAGTCTTGCTTAAGCCGCCATGGTGTCCCCCACCACGGGACGCGTGGCGAGGGCCACCGCCGGCCTCTCGGTACACTTGCACACACAAGCACGCGCCTAGCCTTGGCCAACGGACAGCCGGCGCCACCAAACGCCGACTTGGACTTGCCCGCCAAGCTCGCCGCCATGGCCGAGCCATGCCGTGGCGCGCGCCGTCACCGGCCACCTAGGAACCCTTGGACACGGCTGGAACCCACGGGATCACGTCCGCCGCGCGACGGGCGCATCCCATGCGCCCGCCGCGGCGGCGCCCCGGGAGGACAATTCCCTTTCGCCACGGAGGAGCGTCCGCGGGGTGCTCCGGGAGCACCACCGTGGCGCCATTTGCGCCGGCCGATTCCGGCCGTCTCGCCCGTCGGGGCGATACCGTGGTCGCGCGCGGGCCGCCGCATGCCGTGGCACCTCTTGGGGGTGAAGATGAGGCCTTGGAGGCCGCGCCGATGCCGAGGGCGCGCCGCCATGCCGTCGGTGCCGCCGCGTGCTCCTTGCCGTGAGCCGTGCACCGTCGTGCTTCTTGGCCGCCACCGTCGGAGTCAAGCGGGAGCTTTGTGATGCTAATGGCTCATATGCACCTCAATTGAGCCCGAGCTGCCTCCGTTGCTAGCCGTCGCGATGCGCCGCGTGGAGCTACCGCCGCCACGCCGGCGATGTTGGCGCGCCTTGAACCCTGGCCGACCTTGGTGTGCTCGCCAAACCGTGCGGAGCCGGTGCGCTCGCCGACGCGGCGAAGGCATCACCATGGCGCCGGCGCACCGCTATGCCGCCGCCGGCGGCCATGTCCATCGGGACGAGAGGAGAGCGGGGAGGGAGATGAAGATGGAGGATGGAGAAAGAAGATGGAACTGGTCCATGTGAGCCGTGGCTGACGGTGGGTCCGGCGGACTTGTCCACCGTGTGCACGAATCCATGGACCGAGCCCCATCGGAGGAAACCACATGGACCGGGTGCGTGTGGACCAAAGAGAGGAAAAGGGGATGCGCCGGTGCAGGTGTGCCGGTGGACGGTCCATGGACCAAGATGACCTTGTCCACCATGGACCAGCTCCGTAGACCACGGCCCGCTTTGGATCCAGACCGCCGACGTGGCGCAACCAGAGCAAGCCACGTGTTGGGCCGGCCCGGCCCATATCCAGCCCAGTCGGCCCGTTACCGGCCCATATTCGGCCCATCTGGCCCATTAGCGGCCCATTTAGGGTTGACTCGGTCAACGATGACGTCATCATGACGCAGTGCTGACGTCACCCTGGTCCCACGTGTCAGCCGGACCCGCAGGCGCCACGTGGCCTAGTCTGTCTTTGACACGTGTCGGCCTTATATAATTCAGCAATTTATCTCTTTGGAATATTGTTTAAACTTCGGAAATTCATAACTTATTCATACGAGCTCCGAAAATTATGATCTTTATATGTAAATTCATCTAAAATCGAGCCCGACGCAATGGGACTATGTTTGAGTGCATTTGGTTCTTCTATATTTGATTTGCTTCTTTGTGGCTTCTATAGGAGTCGCTAACGCGACTATTACGTTCGGTTTCGAGTCGATTCGGGCGGAACGATCCGAGGATGGAGACTATGAACTCGAGGGAGTGAACCTGGCGAACGACTACGAGACGGACTTGTACCACTACGAGACGGACTTGTACCCCTACTGTCGGATTCGTGCCACTACTTCCTCGACATCGCAGGTGTCATGGCAGCACCTTTATTTTAGAGAATCCTATTAGACATTGCATGTTTAGAACTGCTAGCGCTTTATATTTATTCCCTTGCTAGTATATGATGCATGATATTGCACGAGCTATATTTACCTTGTTCGAAGCCCTTTTACCATGTTACTTTGACCTTGCGCTCGCACTTATATATATTACCGCCCTTCTGCGTGCTTGCATTTATTATCACCATACTTATTATAACTCCACTTCGCATTGTATATGTGGTGCGGGTGGTGAACCCTTGGGAATGGTTTGGCTTGGGATGCCGGACTTGTGGTTATGGTGATGAGCGGTGTGCTGCGTGAGTCTTGGGTGTGTGGTGAGGGTTGAGTCGGCGGGACGAGGGATTACGACGAGCCGAGCGAGTCTTGCCGAGGGATACGGCACAGGTATCCCCGCTTTGTGAGTACTGTGGCGGGTAGCTGGTTTGGATTGAGGTGTCCTTGGTGTGAGCTCCTTGGGGTGGAGCCTTGGAAAGGGGGTGCCGTGGCGGCACGGTAAAGATTAGCCCATACGGGGAGACATCGGCTGTGCGGCCAAGACCTAAGGACTTGTGTGCTAGTGACCGGATCATTGGACGCCTTACTTTCCACTCGCTCTCCAATGGGAGGAGCCGGTCTAACCATATGGTAGTATGGATGCCATTTGCGTCGGGTGTAGCGGATAGTGTCGGGAGGTACGGGTGGAGCCCACACCCTCCTTAACCACATAGTGACCCTTTTGGCCTGGTACTATGTTCACGGTCTCGGCGGCCAGGGTCGAGTGACGCGGGATGGTATCCATTCTAGGCTTATGGCGATCGGAATGCGCCTAGATGTGGCCGCATCGATGATGGCTATCTTGTGGAATAGTGAAACCTCTGCGAGTGTATGGTTGATCGATCGATACATAGCGACTCGTTGGCTATGGACCAGTCCGTGTGATGCTTGCTTGACTAGGAGAGGAGTCTTCTCGCCCTTCTTGGGATATGGGTATGTTACATCCGACCGTGAGCACGGGAGGCGTTTGCGGGTCGTTGAGGCACTGACGAGAGGGAGTCGTCTTGCCGGCCACGTGAAGCGTGGTGGGGTGTGGTGTGTGGTGTGTGAGGTGTGGTGATGTGTGGATGGGATGGATGGGATGGTGGATGGATGTGTGTGTGGGATTTGGGAATGTGTTAAACTTGATTATTATTATTATTATATTATACTTGTTGCTACTTCGCATGCGCTAGGATGCAAACCACGGCCAAATATAGGATCGCGAGATCCCTTTATTTTCTCTTTTCCACTAAAGCTCATTCGGTCTTGACCATGGCCGCACACATCCGGTGTGCGGTTTTCTGTGATGTTAGGGACCGAAAGGATTAGAAGGTCTCGTGTACTGCGCTCAAGTTGGAGTTTGAAGTTGCTTCCGCGTTATTCTTCCACCTTCGCATTTTCTGGATGTTAGATTTACTTTGTTTACGCCGGTGTGGCGTTGTAATTATTATTGTAAACCCTTCTATTTGTACTCTGTATTCTCAGAATTCGATGTATGGAATTGATTATTAACTGTTGTATATCATTCTGTGATTTTTCCCTTCGTGGAAAATTGAGGATGTTTCAGTTGGTATCAGCTCCTTGCTTGACCCTAGGACGAGACCCTCAGGTTTGGACGATAGAATAAGATGAACCAGCCCTTCCTTCGGTTATATTACCGACCTTGCACTATTTCGTGCATGGCTTACCTCTTATAATGGACTTGCTAACCATGTTCTTGGACTCCAATGCAAATGATGGTGATCTATTAGAAGCATGCCTTCTACCTCAAGTACCATGATGGATACGCCCAAGTTCTACAAGAAGTGCTTCAAGAGTCAGAACCCACGACAATAGACGTGCCACAAATAGGTAGTGCCTAGAAGAGCCGAAGTCTACTATATGATGACCCTGTAGAACCTCCTAGAAAAGGAAATGCCGTAACAAAGCCTTGTACCATTCCTAAGGTAGAAGACACGAGTCCTTCTTGCTATGCAACTTATTGTCCATATGGCTATTCATGCGTACGAACTCTTCGAGCATGGCCTCCTGCCGTCTATTACCCCGTGCCCTCGATGCCTCCAATAGTGCCATAGGGTAATGGGATGAAGCCGAACACATCTAGGCAAAGGGGTGATGACAACCTCGATGCTTACTAGAGAAACACCTACTTCTCAGGATAGACTCATGAACACACCAAGTTTGCTAAAAGCACTATGAAAAGCGATCCTGTGAAGAAAGAATTGCTTTAGAGCCTTTAAACCTCACCATCGTTGCTTACACCCGGCACATGTGCACGAACCCACCTTGAAATAGGAGGAAGCTCGCCAATGCACATAGCTAAAATTTCGACTCATGCCCAACCATGTAGATGGAAGGAAGTTCTTCGACCCCACCTATCTAGTTCTTAGACAAGACTCATCATGATAAGGGGGTAGGAAGAGGATGATTAGAATAAGCCATGTATAGCTAGAAGTTGTGCCATGAATAGAGTAGAATGTCTACCATTTTAAGCTACTTACGTGTAGTACGTTTTCTCCGCGGATCTCTTGGCGTAGCTACCAAGGATATCGCCTTGTAATAAACCCAATGTATTGAGTGCTTGGATCTTATTGCATCTTATGGTTCTTCATGCTTCTTTGTATGAGTGTAGGATAGATTTAAATGTTTTTAAATTGTTTAAATCATCTAAACTCAAGTTGAAATTGTTAATAAATCATGTCACTTGCACATGATTCCAAATCCTTATGACCCTTACAACAGGATGCCCAGCCAGTAATCGGGTAGCTTGAACCATTACTCAACCCCTTGAGAAGACGCCATGGACGGTGATCAAGCGGTCGCAAGCCATCCCGAGGACTCAACCACGAGAAGGGAGAACCCCATGGAACCCCCACGAAGAACCGTCCAACAAATCTCGGCATGAGCAAGGGAATTCATCTTTGATGAAGCTCCTACTTTCGATGGAACCGACGAAGATCCTATCACCGCCTAGAGTCGGGGTTTGTATGATATGGCGAGAAGAGTTAGACTTGACCACCTACACTTGAAGAAGAAAGCGTGAAGGTTGCAGCCCATCAACTCATAGGTTCCGCACATACATGGTGGAACACATTCAGCAATGCCCATTCTAACCCAACCAACATCTCATGGAGAGAGTTCACGAAGCCCTTCGCAAACACTATGTACCGAGATGATGCAATGGAAGACTTGAAAAGAGATTCGAAGTGTAAGGCAAGGAAGGAAGTGTTCACGAGTACAACATCCGCTTCAACCGCATGTTGTGTTACGCACCTGCCGTACGTGACTCTAAGAAAGATATGGTGTTCTACTACCGTAGGGGCCTAAACGATGGCATCGAATGGTCCTTGCCGGAAGCACCTACCACACCATTGAAGAAGTAATTAACAAGGCGATTGAGATAGAAGAAGACCTCCTCGAGTATGAGATAGTCGATGGAAGGAAGAGATGCCGCATTGATGGATCATTCGGTGGCTCACTAGCACGACAAATGAGAGCAATCACGAGACTCATATCGTACCCGGGCTCGAAGTATGTGGAACGCTCTGCACCTACTTCTACGGGCGGTGTGCCGTTCACTTACTATGGATCCGACCACTCTAACCTCGGGATGCGACAACAAGGGAATGAAGACCACTCCACCAATTCAGAACCTTGGTATAAAGAACCTCGTGGCAATCACAAGTAGCGTGTTTATCACCTGCTATGGATGCGACAAAATGGGCCACATGATCGCCAAGTGCCCGAGAAGAAAGACTACCCCTACTACAACTCCTGTCCTCAATCTAGACGATGGTACTCGCTAAGCATGTAGTCAAGTATTCAATCTTATCTGATGTAACATGCTTGAACATGTCTTCAAGATTGTATGAGAGTTCATCTTATCACTAAATACAAGGATTTTCCCTTCTGTGCAAGAACACTTGTGAATGATTCCAAGATCCCCGGGATATAGGTATCTCTGCCTAATCTGATTTAAAAATCTATCTCCCCGAGTGCATTGGAAAGCCGGCTCGTTTCAAAGCATCTTTGCGAAAGTCTTTCATTTCAAAACAAAAGTTTTACGTTACACATCAACCTTTGATAAAATGCTTGCAAACCAAAAATGGCTCAAGTTTATTTTAAAATCTTTTGATTTCAACCAAGGAGCCAAACTTATTTTAAATAAAATTCATCTTCAAAATGTTTTGCAACACGTTTGCTAAACAAAATAATTGTAAAAAGGTTTTGTTTGATTGTGAAAGCCAAGTTTCACAAAACGAGTAATTGTGAACCATTTTCAAACTACCCATGTTTCAAATGATCGAAAAAGAGTCACGCTTTGTTTGAAGAGTAAAACCACGATTCAAAACTATTTAATTTGAAAACACACGAAATGATGTTTTGGTTTCAAAACAAAGCCATTCAAAAGTGTTTGATTTTAAAACTCGCATTGATTTCAAACCTCTTCAAAAATCTCCCTTGGACTTTAAGGCCTACAAAATCACCATCTATTTTAAAATAAGATTTTAGAAAATCATCATGACGATGAGGGTTCAATGAACGACAGCCCCAATCGATCACTCTAGAATTGCGTATGCATCTTGGATACCCTGTACAAAATTTGGATCGAGTCACCAAGTAAAGCAAAGGACTGCAATACCTTTCGCAAGATCCTTTGAAGCGGCTACGCCGACTAAAAGCAAGGATAACAACTACGCTTATCAGAGTAGCGCAGCGGAAGCGTGGTGGGCTCATAACCTTTGGACCCTGGATCGAAATCGGAGCCTAAACCGCACCTATGAAATTTAGGAAGACATGATATAGCCTAAACTAATATGTGTTCTTCCCACATACTAAACCCTGCGATGAAACATCCTACTGTGACAACTCCTCGATCATCGTTGAAGTATCTTTTTGTAAACCCTCAAGATCGACTAAGGATCTAGACAAAGAAATCAAGACTCTACTACTCACTCTTGCAACTCGATGGAGCAACTACTTCAAGCTATGAGGAACTGGAAGTCAGATTCATGGATAAGTGTCACCTTGCTATTTCATAGAGTACTACACACCTTAAATCTCGGGGACGAGATTCTGATAAGGGTAGGAGCCGTAACATCCCAAAAATCTGAACTACAAAATTTTTTCTAAATAAACCTTTGTTTGTTGCTGTCATGTACGAAACCCTATTAGTTCGCATACAAAGTACCTTTTGTTTAGTTGCTAAGCATTGCGTGCAACAACATCACATGTGTCTTAATATAGTCCTTAAGCCACATGTGATTAGGACCTTAGGGAAACCTCCTATACCTACCGATGAGAGTATGTGACCAACCGTTTAACCATAGTATGCCCTAGTGATAGCCCCGGGATATGAACCTAAACCCTAGCAACTCTATGATGGACCCGATAGCAATACTACCAAGGCGTATCGTGTATACATGTACACCTACCCATAGTGTAAACCCTACAACCAACTACTGACCCTAACTAGAGTTAGCTAGTGGTCGTCTTTATCACACTAATCCTTGACATAGTGACTTGAACCTATGCCCATGACTCCACATAGAGGAGTATTGATCCTGAACCCTAGGCCATGGTAATAGAACCTATCCACTCCAAGTGACTATCTACCTGACCCTAGCTCGACTAGCCACTTCACCACTCTGATGGGTGAACTCCACCAGACCACCCTAGTGGGGCAACCTACTAACTATGCCAACTTAGAGAGAGATGCCCTAGCCCTATGCTTATCACCTAGTGGACCCTCAAGTCGCCATAGTGCTATAAGGAGTAAGCCTAGCGGTTAAACCAGGTGTCACTACTTAGATGTCCACCCATAACCTAACCACGGATAGAGTACCTAGTGCTAAGCCGAGAGGGACGAGGTGTCACTAGGAACCTACCCTTGGTCTCATATTGGTCTAAACCTAGCCTTGCACCTCAATACGAGATCACTCATAGGTACCACCCTCTTATAGCCTAGGCTTTACACCATCGTGTCGCTGTGCGATGTTTAGGTTTAGCCCATGCTAGATCTATTAAGGTGTTATACAACATGATTGGGTTGGATTTGGATTTTATTGGATTCTTGTATTGATTAATAAATCAACGACCCAACATCTATTTATTTATACAATAAATAGATGAAATGATATATATGGGAGTAACATCCCAACATGTCCTAAGACCTCCTATGACCACCATGAAAAATGATACATAAAAGACATGGCCTACAAATACATATACCCGTGCACAAGAAAAGAAAACAGAAATAGAAAAAGAAAAGGAAATAGCAAAGACCATTTCGGCCCACAACCTTAACCCGGCCTGCTGACCTATCTTCCTCCTCCTTTCTTTTTCCAGCCGAAACAGCCCAGCCGGCCCGCTGGCGCTCTTCTCCTCTTCTTCCTAAACCGAGCGGCCCAAACACCGCCACCGGCCCATCTTCTTCTCTCACGGCCCGTGGCACGCGCCGGCCCAAGACATCGCGGCCCGCTCGGCTCTCGCATGGAGACAAAGCCGGCAGTCCCCGCCGCTGACGCGCAGGCCCCGCACTGGCCCCACATGTCATAGCCCTCAACTACTCCCCTCCTCTGCTTTTGCCCGGGAGCGAAAATCACCGCCGCCGCGCCAAATTTGCCTTCGCCTCGGATTCCTCGGGTTCGAAGACTTGGCACTGGTGCGTCCACGTCGACGCCAAGCAGCCGGAGCCGACAGCGCCGGGACGGGATGCCGGCGCCGTGAGCATTTCGCTCGTACGCAACGGCCGCGCCCTGCCAGGCTGTTCCCCACTACCGATTCCTTGGCCGCGAGGAAGTCGAAGTGGGAGCGCGCCACCGTCCGCTCTCGGCGCGGCCGGGCCCCACGGGCGCCTCGCGCCCCTCGGCCGTCCGATGGGCACGGACGCCGAGGATGGACGCCGCCCACCTACCCATGAGCCGCCTGCCTATAAGTACATGGCCCTTGCGCCTCTAGGTTTTCCAGAGACCCCGCCGCCGCTGCGGCTCTATAACCACCAGCCCACGGAGAGAAGAAGAAGGAAGCGGGGAAGGAGAAGAAAAGGAGACCGGCGCCGCCGCCGGAGCGCTGCTGCAGCCATCGACGCCACCTGAGCTCGCTGAGGAGAAGGAGCACGCCGGAGCTTCCTCGCCGCTGGACCGCGCCGTACCACTACGCCAAGCCGAACGACGACGCCCGCGCTCGCCTCGTCACGGCCGAACCCCTGCAACGCCTACACAGCACTGTGAGCTGCCGTGTTCCTCTCTTCCAATCCCCAGTCTTGCTTAAGCCGCCATGGTGTCCCCCACCACGGGACGCGTAGGCGAGGGCCACCGCCGGCCTCTCGGTACACTTGCACACACAAGCACGCGCCTAGCCTTGGCCAAACGGACGGCCACCGGCGCCACCAAACGCCGACTTGGACTTGCCCGCCAAGCTCGCCGCCATGGCCGAGCCATGCCGTGGCGCGCCGCCGTCACCGGCCACCTAGGAACCCTTGGACACGCGGAACCCACAGGATCACGTCCGCCGCGACGGCGCATCCCATGCGCCGCCGCGCGAGACGCCCGGGGAGGACAATTCCCCTTTCGCCACCGGAAGGAGCGTCCGCGCGGGGTGCTCCGGGAGCACCACCGTGGCGCCATTTGCGCCGGCCCGATTCCGGCCGTCTCGCCGTCGGGGGCTGTGCCGTGAGTCGCGCCGCGGGCCGCCGCATGCCGTGGCACCTCTTGGGGTGAAGATGAGGCCTTGGAGGCCGCGCCGATGCCGAGCTGCGCGCCGCCATGCCGTCGGTGCCGCCGCGTGCTCCTTGCCGTGAGCCGTGCACCGTCGTGCTTCTTGGCCGCCACCGTCGAGTCAAGCGGGAGCTTTGTGATGCTAATGGCTCATATGCACCTCCAATTGAGCCCGAGCTGCCTCCGTTGCTAGCCGTCGCGATGCGCCGCCATTTGTGGAGCTACCGCCGCCACGCCGGCGATGTTGGCGCGCCCTGAACCCTGGCCGACCTTGGTGTGCTCGCCAAACCGTCCGCGGAGCCGGTGCGCTCGCCGGCACGGCGGGAGCATCACCATGGCGCCGGCGCACCGCTATGCCGCCGCCGGCGGCCATGTCCATCGCGGGACAGAGGAGAAGCGGGGAGGGAGATGAAGATGGAGGATGGAGAAAGAAGATGGAACTGGTCCATGTGAGCCGTGTGACCCGACGGTGGGTCCGGCGGACTTGTCCACCGTGTGCACGAATCCATGGACCGAGCCCCATCCGGAGGAAACCACATGGACCGGGTGCGTGTGGACCAAGAGAGGGGAAAAGGGGATGCACCGGTGCACGTGTGCCGGTGGACGGTCCATGGACCAAGATGACCTTGTCCACCATGGACCAGCTCCGTAGACCACGGCCCGCTTTGGATCCGGACCGCCGACGTGGCGCAACCGAGCAAGCCACGTGTTGGGCCGGCCGGCCCATATCCGGCCTTGTCGGCCCGTTACAGGCCCATATTCGGCCCATCGGCCCATTAGCGGCCCATTTAGGGTTGACTCGGTCAACGATGACGTCATCATGACGCGGTCTTGACGTCACCCTGGTCCCACGTGTCGGCCGGACCCGCGGGCGCCACGTGGCCTAGTCTGTGGCCGACACGTGTCGGCCTTATATAATTCAGCAATTTATCTCTTTCGAATATTGTTTAAACTTCGGAAATTCATAACTTATTCATACGAGCTCCGAAAATTATGATCTTTATATGTAAATTCATCTAAAATCGAGCCCGACGCAATGGGACTATGTTTGAGTGCATTTGGTTCTTCTATATTTGATTTGCTTCTTTGTGGCTTCTATAGGAGTCGCTTAACGCGACTATTACGTTCGGTTTCGAGTCGATTCGGGCGAGGAACGATCCGAGGATGGAGACTATGAACTCGAGGAGTGAAACTCGCGAACGACTACGAGACGGACTTGTACCACTACGGACGGACTTGTACCCCTCGTCGGATTCGTGCCACTACTTCCTCGACATCGCGGGTGTCATGGCAGCACCTTTATTTTAGAGAATCCTATTAGACATTGCATGTTTAGAGCGCTAGCGCTTTATATTTATTCCCTTGCTAGTATATGATGCATGATATTGCCGAGCTATATTTACCTTGTTCGAAGCCCTTTTACCATGTTACCCAGCCTTGCGCTCGCACTTATATATATTACCGCCCTTACGCGTGCTTGCATTTATTATCACCATACTTATTATAACTCCACTTCGCATTGTATATGTGGTGCGGGTGGTGAACCCTTGGGAATGGTTTGGCTTGGGATGCCGGACTTGTGGTTATGGTGATGAGCGGTGTCTTTGCGTGAGTCTTGGGTGTGTGGTGAGGGTTGAGTCGGCCGGACAGGATTACGACGAGCTTCGAGCGAGTCTTGCCGAGGGGATACGGCTGGGTATCCCCGCTTTGTGAGTACTGTGGCGGGTAACTGGTTTGGATTGAGGTGTCCTTGGTGTGAGCTCCTTGGGGTGGAGCCTTGGAAAGGGGTGCCGTGGCGGCACGGTAAAGATTAGCCCATACGGGGGAGACATCATTTGTCGGCCAAGACCTAAGGACTTGTGTGCTAGTGACCGGATCATTGGACGCCTTACTTTCCACTCGCTCTCCAATGGGAGGAGCCGGTCTAACCATATGGTAGTATGGATGCCATTGCGTCGGGTGTAAGCGGATAGTGTCGGGAGGTACGGGTGGAGCCCACACCCTCCTTAACCACATAGTGACCCTTTTGGCCTGGTACTATGTTCACGGTCTCGGCGGCCGTGGTCGAGTGACGGGATGGTATCCATTCTAGGCTTATGGCGATCGGAATCGCCTAGATGTGGCCGCATCGATGATGGCTATCTTGTGGAATAGTGAAACCTCTGCGAGTGTATGGTTGATCGATCGATACATAGCCGACTCGTTGGCTATGGACCGGTCCGTGTGATGCTTGCTTGACTAGGAGAGGAGTCTTACGCCCTTCTTGGGATATGGGTATGTTACATCCGACCGTGAGCACGGGAGGAGGTGCGGGTCGTTGAGGCTGACGAGAGGGAGTCGTCTTGCCGGCCACGTGAAGCGTGGTGGGGTGTGGTGTGTGGTGTGTGAGGTGTGGTGATGTGTGGATGGGATGGATGGGATGGTGGATGGATGTGTGTGTGGGATTTGGGAATGTGTTAAACTTGATTATTATTATTATTATATTATACTTGTTGCTACTTCGCATGCGCTAGGATGCAAACCACAGCCAAATATAGGATCGCCAGATCCCTTTATTTTCTCTTTTCCACTAAAGCTCATTCGGTCGACCATGGCCCGCACACATATCCGCGGTGTGCAGTTTTCCTGTGATGTTAGGGACCGAAAGGATTAGAAGGTCTCGTGCTGCGCTCAAGTTGGAGTTTGAAGTTGCTTCCGCGTTATTCTTCCACCTTCGCAAGCTGTTGGATGTTAGATTTACTTTGTTTACGCCGGTGTGGCGTTGTAATTATTATTGTAAACCCTTCTATTTGTACTCGTATTCTCGGAATTCGATGTATGGAATTGATTATTAACTGTTGTATATCATTCTGTGATTTTTCCCTTCGTGGAAAATTGAGGATGTTTCAATCACCCACTCAGCACTCCACTCCAATACAATACCAACCCTTGTAAATTAGAGAATAAGGAAGGTCACGGACTTCCCGTGCTTGTAAGGTAAACTAAGGTTTGTACTAGTGCTTGGGGTTTCCCGAAAGGGAAAGCCGTATGTAAGCTTGTTTGTTTTAATGAAGTAGTTTGAAGCTTTGAGCATCCCTCGCTTTCCTATGGCCATCCAAGTAGGTTTGAGTCTATTCTAGGGACCCTATAGGAGAAGCCTACGTGCGTATTGTTCTTGTATTGTTCCCGTGTTAGCCCCGTGTTGTGTGGCGTTTTAGAGGAACTACGAAAGAACTCGAGTCACGAGAGAAGTGTTCCCTTCGGGTGGAATCGCCTGGGGAGACGATAGATCTCTTAGCGTTCTACGTCACGATGAAAAATGGCTATAGAGGGATAGGATTAGCTGCTTCTGCCTCTGAAAAGCAAGTTAGTGATGCGTACGGTGAGTACCGAGTAGGATCAACACAAGCATAAGGTACACGACCGGCCGAATATCTGGTCTCGCCAGCCTCGCCAAAGATCCTCAGAATCACACGCATATATAATTCCGCATACTCGTATATTTAATCGCTCGCGCTAATAATCACGCACGCACGCACCCGTCGCCATCCGCGAATAGTATAAATTTCATCGAAGTGCTTGAAATAGTATCCCTGCATAGTACCGAATAGTAGGGAGAGAATTTTGAGTGCCCGAGGCACTTCCCGCGTAGTGCTCTCGCACTATTCATATTCCATTTTGAATAGAAGCGCATATTTTGAATAGTGCCACGAATTTGAATAGTAACCGCTGAATTTAAATAGTGCCGTGAATAGTAACTCGTGAATTTTAATTTGATTTTCGAACTTGAGAGTTTCAAGTACGTCTATATATATATAGATACCCCCTACGGTGGTATCGGAGCTGGTTAATAATATTTAAATTTAAGGAATTTACCAATATTTGTGAAGATTGAAAATGGATGATGAATCAATACTTTCAATTATAAACATAGACAATGAAATAAAGCATTATGAACAAAAGATAAAAAATATTTCTAATGAATATTTTACAACTGGAATATGTGGTTGGAATGCTATAAGAGAAAAAGAAATATACTTCAGAAGACAAATTTATAGATTATGGAAAATGAAGGAAGACAGGAAGTTAGAAAGCAAAAAATTTGTAGCCCCAAAGAAATATGAAGCTGAGTCAACACCATTAAAAGTTGAGGAATGTAAAGCTCAAAAGGAGCCAGAGAATAGTAAAATTATAATGTTGGACACTAAAAAAGATAATATCAGTGAAGATGAGCAATGGGAAATTAATAATAAATTGCTACAAGAAAGTTATGAAGAAGAAAATAATGCTCAGTGTTATAAAGATTTCATAAACTCTTTAGGTGATGAAGAATTATGCAATCTAGATAATGCTTTAGAAGGACTAGATATAATAATTAATAATAGTTCAATAGAAGCAAAAAATGAGTTAATGGACCAAGGAAGTTGTGAACATGACTGGATAATAGGTAGAGGTGATTATAATATAAAGTGTATGTTTTGCATATACTACCCAAGTCAAGAAAATCGAGCCACATGTAGTAAATGCTTAAAACAAGCATGTGTCTTGTGCTTAAAAGAAAATAATCAGAAATGGAGGAAAGAAGTAGAACTAAAGCCGAGAAGATAAATTATTATCAAAAAGAGTCGAAATTTGGAAAATAGAGTAAATAACTTAGAAGCGAGAATTAGAAGAGCTAAGAAGCAGAATAGAACTCATTGAAATAAACAAAGATAAAGACAATATCCATACTGAGTTAAAAGATCAAGCAATAGTAAGTGAGAAAAATGATAAGGCTACACAATTTAAAGACGCCATAATAAGTTTTGGAAGCAAATATATAGTCAAGTTACCATTTAAAGAGATAGTAGGAATAAGAATACGTAAAACTAAATTTAACGCCTACCATTACTTATAAAACTTTAGCATTGGTAGACACTGGGTGTACAAAAAATATCATACATGATAAATATTTTGCAAGATGCCCGAGAGATAGTGCACACAATAGATCAAGATAAAGCAGAATATTCTACCGATATGCGGAATAACAAGGGCTCATAATCAAATAGCCTATAATGTAGAAATACAAATAAATAATACAAAGTATATAATTGATGAAATCACAATAAGAGATTTATCTAAAATAAATGTTGATATGTTATTAGGTTTAAGATTTTTACAATATTCGAGTGCAAACCACAATTATACATGAGCAAGGAATAACATTTGTTCCTTATCAAGACAATATTCCATATATAATAGAAATAGAAAGAAACAAAGCTGCTAATTTAGAAAAGACTAAACTAAAAATAGAAGAGTTTAATAATGATAAAAATGAAGAGTTAGGTGAAATGATAGAAGCTTTTTATGCAAATAATTTAAGCAAAGAATGTATAAGTCTACAATCTCTAGCGCCAAATTGGTACAGAGATATAAAATCTAAAAAAGACATAGATAAAATAGTTCAAAGGTTAGAAGACATTCAAATAATTGGAGAAATACCAATGAAGCATTGGGATAGAAATGGTATAGTATGCAAAATTAATATAATAAATCCAGACTATATAATTAAGACAAGCCCTATAGAAGCAACACCTAAAGACATAGAAGAGTTTAAAATGCATATAGAAGAATTGTTAAAACTAAGAGCCATAAGAGAAAGTCGAAGCCCTCATAGATCATGACAGCATTTATAGTTAGAAATCATGCTGAAATAGCTAGAGGAAAATCAAGAATGGTTATTAATTATAAAAGACTAAATGATAATACCATAGATGATGCATATAATATTCCAAACAAGCAAGAATGGATAAATAGAATACAAGGATGTAAATATTTCTCAAAATTTGATTTAAAAGCTGGGTTTTGGCAAGTAAAAATGGCAGAAGAATCAATAGAATGGACCGCTTTCACGTGTCCTCAAGGCCATTTTGAATGGATAGTAATGCCATTAGGTTTAAAAAATGCCCCTGCTCTATTTCAAAGAAAAATGCAGAATATTTTCAATGAAAATCAAGAATTTATATTAGTCTATATTGATGACCTTTTAATCTTTTCAAAAACTTACAAAGAGCACATAGCCCATTTGGAAACATTCTTTAGAAAAGTAGAGCAACACGGGTTGATACTTTCTAAAAGAAAAATGGAAATATGCAAAGAAAAGATAAATTTCCTAGGTCATGAAATAGGATATGGAAAAATTCATGCAAGACCATATTGCGAAGAAAATATTACAATTTTCGATATCATGAATGATAAAAAGACTTTGCAACAATTTTTAGGAATAGTAAATTACGCCAGAAATTATATTGAAAATTTATCAAAGTTAGCTGGACCATTATATGCTAAGTTAAGAAAGAATGGGCAAAAGCATTTTAATTCTGAAGATATAAAATTAGTAAGAATCATAAAAGAAAAGGTTAAAGATTTAAAACCTTTAGAATTACCTTTAGATGACAATTATTTTATTATAGAGACGGATGCATCGAATTAGGATGGGGTGCAATACTTAAACAAAAGCCGCACAAATATTCACCAAAGTTAGAAGAAAAAATATGTAGATACGCTTCGGGTAAATATAAGCTAAAGGCAATAAATAATACGACAGAGAAATTTTAGTTTGTGATCAACGCAATAAATGCTTTTAGATTATATCTAGGTTTTAAAGAATTCACAAGTAAGGACAGATTTGTGAAGCTATATGCAAATATTATAATAAAATTAATAGTAAGAAAAGTTCAACCAGGAGATGGGTTTTATTTGAAGATATTATTACCGGAAATGGATATAAAGTAATATTTGAGCATATAAAAGGAAAAGATAATACTTTGCACGATATATTTTCCCGATCATCTATTTTGCGGGAATGAAGAAAGGAGTAAGCCCCACCGGGGTGAACATTACTACTTTGGAACTGAAAATAAGTTAAGAATTTTCCCACCTAATACATATAAATTTAAGCCTAGAGACCATATTGTTCTAGATGATGTCCAAGAATGTGTTCTAGACAATTTTTGGTTTCAATATAATAATAAAAGAGAAGATAGAGGTTATATGCTAGCAATATTAAATAGCTTGGCTGAATATTTTAATATGATTAATGGGAAAATGCAACTGAAGAATTACCTACCAATATAGAGAAAAGACCCATATATGTTATATATAAAGGAACAAAACCAGGAGTTTATATAACATACGAAGCAATTGTAGTTAAAGCGAGATGGAAATGGAAAGAGAAGGAAAGGGCGGACCATCATGGAAAAAATATCTAGATATTGATGAAGCCCTCCTATATGCACGAAGCATTTTGGGTATAAACTATTTTTTAGAGCCTGCAAAAGAATATATTCAGCACTATAAAAAAACAAAAAATGTGAAGATAAATGTGCCAGGCATAAATATGAATGAAGCCAGTTCATCAAAGACACCCACTTATAAAGATCTTTGTAAAGAAAGACATATCCATTGAAGATATTATTGAAAAGAGGATGAAAGAAAGGTTTGATTCAATAATTCCTCATTTAAAGAAAAATATAAAAGAAGAAGTCTTGCAAGAAGCAAAACAGGAAATAAATGAAATATTCCAATCTGTAAGCCAAGACTTTGAAAATATAAAGAAAGACTATGAAGAATACATAAAGAAAGATTATGATTTAAAGATGAATGCACAAATATCTGAAGATGACATCAATGATATGTTGGACGACAACATGATGGATGTCCGTGGTCATGGGCAGCCTTTAGAATAATAAATCAGAATTAGTATCAGGATAATATCAATATATATCTTCCCTATGTTGATAAGGTGTTATCAACAATTTGGCCGGGGAAAGAAATATAAAAGACGCAGACGCACATGCCGAGTTCTTGATTGCTTTGTTTTACAACACCAATCATTCGGGCGTGGAAGACCCATACCATACCCCTTTGAATAATTTATTTGAATTAAAGCCCCCGAAGACAAAGCACAATATGAAGACGAGAATCAAATATTCGAGAAAGTCACTTTCGGTCAACGGTGACCGTTATCCCTCGAGATGAAATTGTGACGATGGCAAGTCGCCATCGCAACAAGTAATGCCATATAATTGAAGACGCCAGCGCAAGACCGTCCAGTGAAGTGCGAGATGATAAACTCGAAGGACAGTCAGCTCAGCCTGAAGGACGCTCTGAAGATAATCACAAGGACGCTCCAGAGATCTCCCTCAGCTCTATAAAACGGGAAGGCAGGCGCATGCATTCGGCATCCGCTCTCAGACCCAGAAGATCCGCTCTCAGACCCAAGACCCGCAACCACCGCCTGATCACCAGACACGCAAGATACACCATGAAGACCACTGCCTCAGCGCCCCTCTGAGCCAGTCCACCATACCTAATAGCAGTAGCACTCCACTACCCCTGTACAATACCAACCCTTGTAAATTAGAGAATAAGGAAGGTCACGGACTTCCAGTGCTTGTAAGGTAAACTAAGGTTTGTACTAGTGCTTGGGGTTTCCCGAAAGGAAAGCCGTATGTAAGCTTGTTTGTTTTAATGAAGTAGTTTGAAGCTTTGAGCATCCTGCTTTCCTATGGCCATCCAAGTAGGTTTGAGTCTATTCTAGGGACCCTATAGGAGAAGCCTCGTGCGTATTGTTCTTGTATTGTTCCCGTGTTAGCCCCGTGTTGTGTGGCGTTTTAGAGGAACTACGAAAGAACTCGAGTCACGAGAGAAGTGTTCCCTTCGGGTGGAGCTGCACTGGGGAGACGATAGATCTCTTAGCGTTCTACGTCACGATGAAAAATGGCTATAGAGGGATAGGATTAGGCATACGCCTACGAAAAGCAAGTTAGTGATGCGTACGGTGAGTACCGAGTAGGATCAACACAAGCATAAGGTACACGACCGGCCGAATATCTGGTCTCGCCGGCCTCGCCAAAGATCCGAGAAGAAAATTCACACGCATATATAATTCCGCATACTCGTATATTTAATCGCTAATCCGCATATCGAATAATAATCACGCACGCACGCACCCGTCGCCATCCGCGAATAGTATAAATTTCATCGAAGTGCTTGAAATAGTATCCCTGCATAGTACCGAATAGTAGGGAGAGAATTTTGAGTGCCTGAGGCACTTCCCGCGTAGTGCTCTCGCACTATTCATATTCCATTTTGAATAGAAGCGCATATTTTGAATAGTGCCACGAATTTGAATAGTAACCGCTGAATTTAAATAGTGCCGTGAATAGTAACTCGTGAATTTTAATTTGATTTTCGAATTTGAAAGTTTCTATATATATATAGATACCCCGTAGGGGGTCTATATATATATACGATGAAACTCTCAAATTCGAAAATCAAATTAAAATTCACGAGTTACTATTCACGGCACTATTTAAATTCAGCGGTTACTATTCAAATTCGTGGCACTATTCAAAATATGCGCTACTATTCAAAATGGAATATGAATAGTGCGAGAGCACTACGCGGGAAGTGCCTCGGCACTCAAAATTCTCTCCCTACTATTCGGTACTATGCGGGGATACTATTTCAAGCACTTCGATGAAATTTATACTATTCGCGGATGGCGACGGGTGCGTGCGTGCGTGATTATTATCGCGAGCGGATTAATATACGAGTATGCGGAAATATATATGCGTGTGAATATTTCTTCTGAGGATCTTTGGCGAGGCTGGCGAGACCAGATATTCGGCCGGTCGTGTACCTTATGCTTGTGTTGATCCTACTCGGTACTCACCGTACGCATCACTAACTTGCTTTTCAGAGGCAGAAGCAGCTAATCCTATCCCTCTATAGCCATTTTTCATCGTGACGTAGAACGCTAAGAGATCTATCGTCTCCCCTGTGCAGTTCCACCCGAAGGGAACACTTTCCGTGACTCGAGTTCTTTCGTAGTTCCTCTAAAACGCCACACAACACGGGGCTAACACGGGAACAATACAAGAACAATACGCACGGAGGTTTCTCCTATAGGGTCCCTAGAATAGACTCAAACCTACTTGGATGGCCATAGGAAAGCAGGGATGCTCAAAGCTTCAAACTACTTCATTAAAACAAACAAGCTTACATACGGCTTTCCCTTTCGGGAAACCCCAAGCACTAGTACAAACCTTAGTTTACCTTACAAGCACGGGAAGTCCGTGACCTTCCTTATTCTCTAATTTACAAGGGTTGGTATTGTACGGGGTAGTGGAGTGCTACTACTATTAGTTATGGTGGACCGGCTCGAGGGCGCGAGGCGATGGTCTTCATGGTGTATTGCGGATCGGTGATCGCGGTGGTTTGGGTCTCGAGAGACCATACCATAGAGCCGAGGGAGATACGGTCCTCTAAATAATTTAAACCATGGTACTATTCAAATACTATTCAAAATATGCGTATTATTCAAAATGGAATATGAATAGTATACCACACTCAAAATTCTCTCCCTACAAATTTTTTGATTGCGAGAAAGGACACGCCTTCCCGTTTTATAGATGAGGGAGATCTGCGGAGCGTCCTTGTGATTATCTTCGAGCGTCCTTCTTGAGCCGATCTGTCCTTCGAGTTTATCATCTCAATACACCATATCGTCTTCAATTATATGGCATTATCGATGCCGATGGCGACTTGCCATCGTCACAATTTCATCCGAGGGATAACGGTCACCGTTGACCGAAAGTGGTATCTCGAATATATATTAGACATATTGAAACTCTCAAGTTCGGGCTTCAAATTAAAATTCACGAGTTACTATTCACGGCACTATTTAAATTCAGCGGTTACTATTCAAATTCGTGGCACTATTCAAAATATGCGCTTCTATTCAAAATGGAATATGAATAGTGCGAGAGCACTACGCGGGAAGTGCCTCGGGCACTCAAAATTCTCTCCCTACTATTCGGTACTATGCGGGATACTATTTCAAGCACTTCGATGAAATTTATACTATTGACGGATGGCGACGGGGTGCGTGCGTGCGTGATTATTAATCGATATGCGGTTTAAATATACGAGTATGCGGAAATATATATGCGTGTGAATATTTCTTCTCGAGGATCTTTGGCGAGGCCGGCGAGACCCGATATTCGGCCGGTCGTGTACCTTATGCTTGTGTTGATCCTACTCGGTACTCACCGTACGCATCACTAACTTGCTTTTCGAGGCGTACGGCTAATCCTATCCCTCTATAGCCATTTTTCATCATGACGTAGAACGCTAAGAGATCTATCGTCTCCCCAGCGGTTCCACCCGAAGGGAACACTTCTCTCGTGACTCGAGTTCTTTCGAGTTCCTCTAAAACGCCACACAACACGGGGCTAACACGGGAACAATACAAGAACAATACGCACGAGGCTTCTCCTATAGGGTCCCTAGAATAGACTCAAACCTACTTGGATGGCCATAGGAAAGCGGGGATGCTCAAAGCTTCAAACTACTTCATTAAAACAAACAAGCTTACATACGGCTTTCCCTTTCGGGAAACCCCAAGCACTAGTACAAACCTTAGTTTACCTTACAAGCACGGGAAGTCCGTGACCTTCCTTATTCTCTAATTTACAAGGGTTGGTATTTGTACGGGGGTAGTGGAGTGCTCGCTATTAGGTATGGTGGACGGCTCGGAGGAGCGCCGAGGCGGTGGTCTTCATGGTGTATGTATGTGGGTGCTCGTGATCGGGTGATGAGGCGATGTGCGGATCTTTTGGGTCCGAGAGCGGATCTTGAATGCATGCGCCGCCTTCCCGTTTTATAGAGCCGAGGGAGATCTCGGAGCGTCCTTGTGATTATCTTCGAGCGTCCTTCAGCCGAGCCGAGTTTGTCCTTCGAGTTTATCATCTCGCACAATTTGGACGGTGCGGCGGCGTCTTCAATTATATGGCATTTCTTGTTGCCGGATGGCGACTTGCCATCGTCACAATTTCATCGAGGGATAACGGTCACCGTTGACCGAAAGTGACTTTCTCGAATATTTTATTCTGTCTTCATATTGTCTTGTCTTCGGGGGCTTTAATTCAGCGAAATTATTCAGTAGGGTATGGTATGGGTCTTCCACGCCCGAATGATTGGTGTTGTAAAACAGCAATCAAGAACTGGCATGTGCGTCTGCGTCTTTTATATTTCTTTCCCCCGGCCAAATTGTTGATAACACCTTATCAACATAGGGAAGATATATATTGATATTATCCCGATACTAATTTGATTTATTATTCTAAAGGCTGCCCATGACCACGGACATCCATCATGTTGTCGTCCAACATATCATTGATGTCATCTTCAGATATTTGTGCATTCATCTTTAAATCATAATCTTTCTTTATGTATTCTTCATAGTCTTTCTTTATATTTTCAAAGTCTTGGCTTATAGATTGGAATATTTCATTTATTTCTGTTTTGCTTCTTGCAAGACTTCTTCTTTTATATTTTTCTTTAAATGAGGAATTATTGAATCAAACCTTTCTTTCATCCTCTTTTCAATAATATCTTCAATGGATATGTCTTTCTTTGAGCATCTTTATAAGTGGGTGTCTTTGATGAACTGGCTTCATTCATATTTATGCCTGGCACATTTATCTTCACATTTTTTGTTTTTTTATAGTGCTGAATATATTCTTTTGCTGCGAGGCTCTAAAAAATAGTTTATACCCAAAATGCTTCGTGCATATAGGAGGGCTTCATCAATATCTAGATATTTTTTCCATGATGGTCTGCCCTTTCCTTCTCTTTCCATTTCCATCTCATTTGAACTACAATTGCTTCGTATGTTATATAAACTCCTGGTTTTGTTCCTTTATATATAACATATATGGGTCTTTTCTCTATATTGGTAGGTAATTCTTCAGGTTGCATTTTCCCATTAATCATATTAAAATATTCAGCCAAGCTATTTAATATTGCTAGCATATAACCTCTATCTTCTCTTTTATTATTATATTGAAACCAAAAATTGTCTAGAACACATTCTTGGACATCATCTAGAACAATATGGTCTCTAGGCTTAAATTTATATGTATTAGGTGGGAAAATTCTTAACTTATTTTCGGTTCCAAAGTAGTAATGTTCACCCCGTGGGGCTTACTCCTTTCTTCATTCTGCAAAATAGATGATCGGGAAAATATATCGGGCAAAGTATTATCTTTTCCTTTTATATGCTCAAATATTACTTTATATCCATTTCCAGTAATAATATCTTCAAATAAAACCCATCTCCTGGTTGAACTTTTCTTACTATTAATTTTATTATAATATTTGCATATAGCTTCACAGTCTGTCCTTACTGTGAATTCTTTAAAACCTAGATATAATCTAAAAGCATTTATTGCGTTGATCACAGCTAAAATTTCTCTGTCTGTATTATTTATTGCCTTTAGCTTATATTTACCTGAAGCGTATCTACATATTTTTTCTTCTAACTTTGGTGAATATTTGTGCGGCTTTTGTTTAAGTATTGCACCCCATCCTAATTCTGATGCATCTGTCTCTATAATAAAATAATTGTCATCTAAAGGTAATTCTAAAGGTTTTAAATCTTTAACCTTTTCTTTTATGATTCTTACTAATTTTATATCTTCAGAATTAAAATGCTTTTGCCCATTCTTTCTTAACTTAGCATATAATGGTCCAGCTAACTTTGATAAATTTTCAATATAATTTCTGGCGTAATTTACTATTCCTAAAAATTGTTGCAAAGTCTTTTTATCATTCATGATATCAGGAAATTGTAATATTTTCTTCGCAATATGGTCTTGCAGATGAATTTTTCCATATCCTATTTCATGACCTAGGAAATTTATCTTTTCTTTGCATATTTCCATTTTTCTTTTAGAAAGTATCAACCCGTGTTGCTCTACTTTTCTAAAGAATGTTTCCAAATGGGCTATGTGCTCTTTGTAAGTTTTTGAAAAGATTAAAAGGTCATCAATATAGACTAATATAAATTCTTGATTTTCATTGAAAATATTCGCATTTTTCTTTGAAATAGAGCGGGGGCATTTTTTAAACCTAATGGCATTACTATCCATTCAAAATGGCCTTGAGGACACGTGAAAGCGGTCCATTCTATTGATTCTTCGCCATTTTTACTTGCCAAAACCCAGCTTTTAAATCAAATTTTGAGAAATATTTACATCCTTGTATTCTATTTATCCATTCTTGCTTGTTTGGAATATTATATGCATCATCTATGGTATTATCATTTAGTCTTTTATAATTAATAACCATTCTTGATTTTCCTCTAGCTATTTCAGCATGATTTCTAACTATAAATGCTGCTGATCTATGAGGGCTTCGACTTTCTCTTATGGCTCTTAGTTTTAACAATTCTTCTATATGCATTTTAAACTCTTCTATGTCTTTAGGTGTTGCTTCTATAGGGCTTGTCTTAATTATATAGTCTGGATTTATTATATTAATTTTGCATACTATACCATTTCTATCCCAATGCTTCATTGGTATTTCTCCAATTATTTGAATGTCTTCTAACCTTTGAACTATTTTATCTATGTCTTTTTTAGATTTTATATCTCTGTACCAATTTGGCGCTAGAGATTGTAGACTTATACATTCTTTGCTTAAATTATTTGCATAAAAAGCTTCTATCATTTCACCTAACTCTTCATTTTTATCATTATTAAACTCTTCTATTTTTAGTTTAGTCTTTTCTAAATTAGCAGTTTTGTTTCTTTCTATTTCTATTATATATGGAATATTGTCTTGATAAGGAACAAATGTTATTCCTTGCTCATGTATAATTGTGGTTTGCACTTGAATATTGTAAAAATCTTAAACCTAATAACATATCAACATTTATTTTAGATAAATCTCTTATTGTGATTTCATCAATTATATACTTTGTATTATTTATTTGTATTTCTACATTATAGGCTATTTGATTATGAGCCCTTGTTATTCCGAGACATATCGGTAGAATATTTACGCTTTATCTTGATCTATTGTGTGCACTATCTCTGGGCATCTTGCAAAATATTTATCATGTATGATATTTTTTGTACACCCAGTGTCTACCAATGCTAAAGTTTTATAAGTAATGGTAGGCGTTAAATTTAGTTTTACAGGTATTCTTATTCCTACTATCTCTTTAAATGGTAACTTGACTATATATTTGCTTCCAAAACTTATTATGGCGTCTTTAAATTGTGTAGCCTTATCATTTTTCTCACTTACTATTGCTTGATCTTTTAACTCAGTATGGATATTGTCTTTATCTTTGTTTATTTCAATGAGTTCTATTCTGCTTCTTAGCTCTTCTAATTTCGCTTCTAAGTTATTTACTCTATTTTCCAAATTTCGACTCTTTTTGATAATAATTTATCTTCGGCTTTAGTTCTACTTCTTTCCTCCATTTCTGATTATTTTCTTTTAAGCACAAGACACATGCTTGTTTTAAGCATTTACTACATGTGGCTCGATTTTCTTGACTTGGGTAGTATATGCAAAACATACACTTTATATTATAATCACCTCTACCTATTATCCAGTCATGTTCACAACTTCCTTGGTCCATTAACTCATTTTTTGCTTCTATTGAACTATTATTAATTATTATATCTAGTCCTTCTAAAGCATTATCTAGATTGCATAATTCTTCATCACCTAAAGAGTTTATGAAATCTTTATAACACGAGCATTATTTTCTTCTTCATAACTTTCTTGTAGCAATTTATTATTAATTTCCCATTGCTCATCTTCAACGATATTATCTTTTTTAGTGTCCAACATTATAATTTTACTATTCTCGGCTCCTTTTGAGCTTTACATTCCTCAACTTTTAATGGTGTTGACTCGGCTTCATATTTCTTTGGGGCTACAAATTTTTTGCTTTCTAACTTCTGTCTTCCTTCATTTTCCATAATCTATAAATTTGTCTTTGAAGTATATTTCTTTTTCTCTTATAGCATTCCAACCACATATTCCAGTTGTAAAATATTCATTAGAAATATTTTTTATCTTTTGTTCATAATGCTT
This sequence comes from Themeda triandra, assembly GCA_018135685.1. Lineage (NCBI taxonomy): Eukaryota > Viridiplantae > Streptophyta > Magnoliopsida > Poales > Poaceae > Themeda > Themeda triandra. The sequence continues at coordinate 27,655 of JAENPR010002660.1, forward strand.
TATTTCATTGTCTATGTTTATAATTGAAAGTATTGATTCATCATCCATTTTCAATCTTCACAAATATTGGTAAATTCCTTAAATTTAAATATTATTAACCAGGCTCCGATACCACTGTAGGGGGTATCTATATATATATATAGACGTACTTGAAACTCTCAAGTTCGAAAATCAAATTAAAATTCACGAGTTACTATTCACGGCACTATTTAAATTCAGCGGTTACTATTCAAATTCGTGGCACTATTCAAAATATGCGCTTCTATTCAAAATGGAATATGAATAGTGCGAGAGCACTACGCGGGAAGTGCCTCGGGCACTCAAAATTCTCTCCCTACTATTCGGTACTATGCGGGGATACTATTTCAAGCACTTCGATGAAATTTATACTATTCGCGGATGGCGACGGGTGCGTGCGTGCGTGATTATTAGCGCGAGCGATTAAATATACGAGTATGCGGAATTATATATGCGTGTGATTTCTTCGAGGATCTTTGGCGAGGCTGGCGAGACCGAGATATTCGGCCGGTCGTGTACCTTATGCTTGTGTTGATCCTACTCGGTACTCACCGTACGCATCACTAACTTGCTTTTCGGAGGCGAAAGCGGCTAATCCTATCCCTCTATAGCCATTTTTCATCGTGACGTAGAACGCTAAGAGATCTATCGTCTCCCGGGCGGTTCCACCCGAAGGGAACACTTCTCGTGACTCGAGTTCTTTCGAGTTCCTCTAAAACGCCACACAACACGGGGCTAACACGGGAACAATACAAGAACAATACGCACGAGGCTTCTCCTATAGGGTCCCTAGAATAGACTCAAACCTACTTGGATGGCCATAGGAAGCGGGGATGCTCAAAGCTTCAAACTACTTCATTAAAACAAACAAGCTTACATACGGCTTTCCCTTTCGGGAAACCCCAAGCACTAGTACAAACCTTAGTTTACCTTACAAGCACCGGAAGTCCGTGACCTTCCTTATTCTCTAATTTACAAGGGTTGGTATTGTACGGGGGTAGTGGAGTGCTCTGCTATTAGGTATGGTGGACTGGCTCGAGGGGGGCGAGGCGGTGGTCTTCATGGTGTATCTTGCGTGTCTCGGTGATCGCGGTGGGCGGTGGTTGCGGGTCTTGGGTCGGGCGGATCTTGAATGCATGCGCTGCCTTCCCGTTTTATAGAGCGAGGAGATCTGCGGAGCGTCCTTGTGATTATCTTCGGAGCGTCCTTGGTGAATTTGACTGTCCTTCGAGTTTATCATCTCGCACAATTTGGACGGTATTTGGCGTCTTCAATTATATGGCATTCTTGTTGCCGGATGGCGACTTGCCATCGTCACAATTTCATCGAGGGATAACGGTCCTTTGTTGACCGAAAGTGACTTTACGAATATTTTATTCTGTCTTCATATTGTGCTGTCTTCGGGGGCTTTAATTCAGCGAAATTATTCAGTAGGGTATGGTATGGGTCTTCCACGCCCGAATGATTGGTGTTGTAAAACAGCAATCAAGAACTGGCATGTGCGTCTGCGTCTATATATGGAGTTTATGTATAAGAACTATAAGAACTTCTTATAGTTCAGGGTACGCACGCACGTACCCTGAACTATAAGAAGCAATCAAACTGTTTACGATAATATATAGACCTGCCATTATCAAACTGTTGATTAGACACAACATTGTATATATAGACCCATACCATACCCATAAAAGACGCAGACGCACATGCCAGTTCTTGATTGCTGTTTTACAACACCAATCATTCGGGCGTGGAAGACCCATACCATACCCTACTGAATAATTTCGCTGATTTAAAGCCCCTGAAGACAGCACAATATGAAGACAGAATAAAATATTCAGAAAGTCACTTTTGGTCAACAGTGACCGTTATCCCTCAGATGAAATTGTGACGATGGCAAGTCGCCATCTGGCAACAGTAATGCCATATAATTGAAGACGCCAGCGCACCGTCCAGCTGTGCAGATGATAAACTCGAAGGACAGTCAGCTCAGCCTGAAGGACGCTCTGAAGATAATCACAAGGACGCTCCAGAGATCTCCCTCAGCTCTATAAAACGGGAAGGCAGGCGCATGCATTCAGGATCCGCTCTCAGACCCAAGACCCGCAACCACCGCCTGATCACCAGACACGCAAGATACACCATGAAGACCACTGCCTCAGCGCCCCTCTGAGCCAGTCCACCATACCTAATAGCGGTAGCACTCCACTACCCCTGTACAATACCAACCCTTGTAAATTAGAGAATAAGGAAGGTCACGGACTTCCAGTGCTTGTAAGGTAAACTAAGGTTTGTACTAGTGCTTGGGGTTTCCCGAAAGGGAAAGCCGTATGTAAGCTTGTTTGTTTTAATGAAGTAGTTTGAAGCTTTGAGCATCCCTGCTTTCCTATGGCCATCCAAGTAGGTTTGAGTCTATTCTAGGGACCCTATAGGAGAAGCCTCTGTGCGTATTGTTCTTGTATTGTTCCCGTGTTAGCCCCGTGTTGTGTGGCGTTTTAGAGGAACTCTGAAAGAACTCTGAGTCACAGAGAAGTGTTCCCTTCGGGTGGAACTGCCTGGGGAGACGATAGATCTCTTAGCGTTCTACGTCACGATGAAAAATGGCTATAGAGGGATAGGATTAGCTGCTTCTGCCTCTGAAAAGCAAGTTAGTGATGCGTACGGTGAGTACCGAGTAGGATCAACACAAGCATAAGGTACACGACCGGCCGAATATCTCGGTCTCGCCGGCCTCGCCAAAGATCCTCGAATCACACGCATATATAATTCCGCATACTCGTATATTTAATCGCTCGCGCTAATAATCACGCACGCACGCACCCGTCGCCATCCGCGAATAGTATAAATTTCATCGAAGTGCTTGAAATAGTATCCCCGCATAGTACCGAATAGTAGGGAGAGAATTTTGAGTGCCGAGGCACTTCCCGCGTAGTGCTCTCGCACTATTCATATTCCATTTTGAATAGAAGCGCATATTTTGAATAGTGCCACGAATTTGAATAGTAACCGCTGAATTTAAATAGTGCCTTGTGAATAGTAACTCGTGAATTTTAATTTGATTTTCGAACTTGAGAGTTTCAAGTACGTCTATATATATATAGATACCCCCTACGGTGGTATCGGGCACTGGTTAATAATATTTAAATTTAAGGAATTTACCAATATTTGTGAAGATTGAAAATGGATGATGAATCAATACTTTCAATTATAAACATAGACAATGAAATAAAGCATTATGAACAAAAGATAAAAAATATTTCTAATGAATATTTTACAACCTGGAATATGTGGTTGGAATGCTATAAGAGAAAAAGAAATATACTTGAGAAGACAAATTTATAGATTATGGAAAATGAAGGAAGACAGGAAGTTAGAAAGCAAAAAATTTGTAGCCCCAAAGAAATATGAAGCTGAGTCAACACCATTAAAAGTTGAGGAATGTAAAGCTCAAAAGGAGCCAGAGAATAGTAAAATTATAATGTTGGACACTAAAAAAGATAATATCAGTGAAGATGAGCAATGGGAAATTAATAATAAATTGCTACAAGAAAGTTATGAAGAAGAAAATAATGCTCAGTGTTATAAAGATTTCATAAACTCTTTAGGTGATGAAGAATTATGCAATCTAGATAATGCTTTAGAAGGACTAGATATAATAATTAATAATAGTTCAATAGAAGCAAAAAATGAGTTAATGGACCAAGGAAGTTGTGAACATATTTGGATAATAGGTAGAGGTGATTATAATATAAAGTGTATGTTTTGCATATACTACCCAAGTCAAAAAATCGAGCCACATGTAGTAAATGCTTAAAACAAGCATGTGTCTTGTGCTTAAAAGAAAATAATCAGAAATGGAGGAAAGAAGTAGAACTAAAGCCGAGAAGATAAATTATTATCAAAAAGAGTCGAAATTTGGAAAATAGAGTAAATAACTTAGAAGCGAAATTAGAAGAGCTAAGAAGCGAATAGAACTCATTGAAATAAACAAAGATAAAGACAATATCCATTGAGTTAAAAGATCAAGCAATAGTAAGTGAGAAAAATGATAAGGCTACACAATTTAAAGACGCCATAATAAGTTTTGGAAGCAAATATATAGTCAAGTTACCATTTAAAGAGATAGTAGGAATAAGAATACTGTAAAACTAAATTTAACGCCTACCATTACTTATAAAACTTTAGCATTGGTAGACACCGGGTGTACAAAAAATATCATACATGATAAATATTTTGCAAGATGCCCAGAGATAGTGCACACAATAGATCAAGATAAAGCGAGAATATTCTGCGATATGCGGAATAACAAGGGCTCATAATCAAATAGCCTATAATGTAGAAATACAAATAAATAATACAAAGTATATAATTGATGAAATCACAATAAGAGATTTATCTAAAATAAATGTTGATATGTTATTAGGTTTAAGATTTTTACAATATTCAGTGCAAACCACAATTATACATGAGCAAGGAATAACATTTGTTCCTTATCAAGACAATATTCCATATATAATAGAAATAGAAAGAAACAAAGCGCTAATTTAGAAAAGACTAAACTAAAAATAGAAGAGTTTAATAATGATAAAAATGAAGAGTTAGGTGAAATGATAGAAGCTTTTTATGCAAATAATTTAAGCAAAGAATGTATAAGTCTACAATCTCTAGCGCCAAATTGGTACAGAGATATAAAATCTAAAAAAGACATAGATAAAATAGTTCAAAGGTTAGAAGACATTCAAATAATTGGAGAAATACCAATGAAGCATTGGGATAGAAATGGTATAGTATGCAAAATTAATATAATAAATCCAGACTATATAATTAAGACAAGCCCTATAGAAGCAACACCTAAAGACATAGAAGAGTTTAAAATGCATATAGAAGAATTGTTAAAACTAAGAGCCATAAGAGAAAGTCGAAGCCCTCATAGATCGTGAGCATTTATAGTTAGAAATCATGCTGAAATAGCTAGAGGAAAATCAAGAATGGTTATTAATTATAAAAGACTAAATGATAATACCATAGATGATGCATATAATATTCCAAACAAGCAAGAATGGATAAATAGAATACAAGGATGTAAATATTTCTCAAAATTTGATTTAAAAGCTGGGTTTTGGCAAGTAAAAATGGCAGAAGAATCAATAGAATGGACCGCTTTCACGTGTCCTCAAGGCCATTTTGAATGGATAGTAATGCCATTAGGTTTAAAAAATGCCCTGCTCTATTTCAAAGAAAAATGCAGAATATTTTCAATGAAAATCAAGAATTTATATTAGTCTATATTGATGACCTTTTAATCTTTTCAAAAACTTACAAAGAGCACATAGCCCATTTGGAAACATTCTTTAGAAAAGTAGAGCAACACGGGTTGATACTTTCTAAAAGAAAAATGGAAATATGCAAAGAAAAGATAAATTTCCTAGGTCATGAAATAGGATATGGAAAAATTCATCGCAAGACCATATTGCGAAGAAAATATTACAATTTCCGATATCATGAATGATAAAAAGACTTTGCAACAATTTTTAGGAATAGTAAATTACGCCGAAATTATATTGAAAATTTATCAAAGTTAGCTGGACCATTATATGCTAAGTTAAGAAAGAATGGGCAAAAGCATTTTAATTACGAAGATATAAAATTAGTAAGAATCATAAAAGAAAAGGTTAAAGATTTAAAACCTTTAGAATTACCTTTAGATGACAATTATTTTATTATAGAGACGAGATGCATCGAATTAGGATGGGGTGCAATACTTAAACAAAAGCCGCACAAATATTCACCAAAGTTAGAAGAAAAAATATGTAGATACGCTTCGGGTAAATATAAGCTAAAGGCAATAAATAATACAGACGAGAGAAATTTTAGTTTGTGATCAACGCAATAAATGCTTTTAGATTATATCTAGGTTTTAAAGAATTCACGATAGGACAGATTTGTGAAGCTATATGCAAATATTATAATAAAATTAATAGTAAGAAAAGTTCAACCAGGAGATGGGTTTTATTTGAAGATATTATTACTGGAAATGGATATAAAGTAATATTTGAGCATATAAAAGGAAAAGATAATACTTTGCACTCGATATATTTTCCCGATCATCTATTTTGCAGGAATGAAGAAAGGAGTAAGCCCCACCGGGGTGAACATTACTACTTTGGAGGCGAAAATAAGTTAAGAATTTTCCCACCTAATACATATAAATTTAAGTCTAGAGACCATATTGTTCTAGATGATGTCCAAGAATGTGTTCTAGACAATTTTTGGTTTCAATATAATAATAAAAGAGAAGATAGAGGTTATATGCTAGCAATATTAAATAGCTTGGCTGAATATTTTAATATGATTAATGGGAAAATGCAACCTGAAGAATTACCTACCAATATAGAGAAAAGACCCATATATGTTATATATAAAAGAACAAAACCAGGAGTTTATATAACATACGAAGCAATTGTAGTTCGCAGATGGAAATGGAAAGAGAAGGAAAGGCGGGACCATCATGGAAAAAATATCTAGATATTGATGAAGCCCTCCTATATGCACGAAGCATTTTGGGTATAAACTATTTTTTAGAGCCTGCAGCAAAAGAATATATTCAGCACTATAAAAAACAAAAAATGTGAAGATAAATGTGCCAGGCATAAATATGAATGAAGCCGAGTTCATCAAAGACACCCACTTATAAAGATTGTAAAGAAAGACATATCCATTGAAGATATTATTGAAAAGAGGATGAAAGAAAGGTTTGATTCAATAATTCCTCATTTAAAGAAAAATATAAAAGAAGAAGTCTTGCAAGAAGCAAAAACAGGAAATAAATGAAATATTCCAATCGTAAGCCAAGACTTTGAAAATATAAAGAAAGACTATGAAGAATACATAAAGAAAGATTATGATTTAAAGATGAATGCACAAATATCGAAGATGACATCAATGATATGTTGGACGACAACATGATGGATGTCCGTGGTCATGGGCAGCCTTTAGAATAATAAATCGAATTAGTATCAGGATAATATCAATATATATCTTCCCTATGTTGATAAGGTGTTATCAACAATTTGGCCGGGGAAAGAAATATAAAAAGACGAGACGCACATGCCGGTTCTTGATTCTTTGTTTTACAACACCAATCATTCGGGCGTGGAAGACCCATACCATACCCCTCTTGAATAATTTATTTGAATTAAAGCCCCCTATAGGGGGTATCTATATATATATAAACGTACTTGAAACTCTCAAGTTCGAAAATCAAATTAAAATTCACGAGTTACTATTCACGGCACTATTTAAATTCAGCGGTTACTATTCAAATTCGTGGCACTATTCAAAATATGCGCTTCTATTCAAAATGGAATATGAATAGTGCGAGAGCACTACGCGGGAAGTGCCTCGGGCACTCAAAATTCTCTCCCTACTATTCGGTACTATGCGGGGATACTATTTCAAGCACTTCGATGAAATTTATACTATTCGCGGATGGCGACGGGTGCGTGCGTGCGTGATTATTAGCGCGAGCGATTAAATATACGAGTATGCGGAATTATATATGCGTGTGATTCGAGGATCTTTGGCGAGGCCGGCGAGACCGAGATATTCGGCCGGTCGTGTACCTTATGCTTGTGTTGATCCTACTCGGTACTCACCGTACGCATCACTAACTTGCTTTTCGGAGGCGAAGCGGCTAATCCTATCCCTCTATAGCCATTTTTCATCGTGACGTAGAACGCTAAGAGATCTATCGTCTCCCCGGCGATTCCACCCGAAGGAACACTTCTACGTGACTCGAGTTCTTTCGGAGTTCCTCTAAAACGCCACACAACACGGGGCTAACACGGGAACAATACAAGAACAATACGCACGAGGCTTCTCCTATAGGGTCCCTAGAATAGACTCAAACCTACTTGGATGGCCATAGGAAAGCGGGGATGCTCAAAGCTTCAAACTACTTCATTAAAACAAACAAGCTTACATACGGCTTTCCCTTTCGGGAAACCCCAAGCACTAGTACAAACCTTAGTTTACCTTACAAGCCTTTGGAAGTCCGTGACCTTCCTTATTCTCTAATTTACAAGGGTTGGTATTGTACGGGGGTAGTGGAGTGCTCGCTATTAGGTATGGTGGGTGGCTCGAGGGCGGAGGCGGTGGTCTTCATGGTGTATTGGAGTGGAGTGCGGCGGGTGATGAGGCGATGTGCGGATCTTCTGGGTCCGAGAGCGGATCCTGAATGCATGCGCCTGCCTTCCCGTTTTATAGAGCGAGGGAGATCTCGGAGCGTCCTTGTGATTATCTTCGAGCGTCCTTGGTGAGCCGATTTGTCCTTCGAGTTTATCATCACACAGTGCAATTTGGACGGTGCTTGGCGTCTTCAATTATATGGCATTCTTGTTGCCGGATGGCGACTTGCCATCGTCACAATTTCATCGAGGGATAACGGTCCGTTGACCGAAAGTGACTTCTGAATATTTTATTTGTCTTCATATTGTGCTATCTTCGGGGGCTTTAATTGTGAAATTATTGATAGGGTATGGTATGGGTCTTCCACGCCCGAATGATTGGTGTTGTAAAACGGCAATCAAGCGGCATGTGCGTCTGCGTCTTTTATATTTCTTTCCCCGGCCAAATTGTTGATAACACCTTATCAACATAGGGAAGATATATATTGATATTATCCGATACTAATTCTGATTTATTATTCTAAAGGCTACCCATGACCACGGACATCCATCATGTTGTCGTCCAACATATCATTGATGTCATCTTCGGATATTTGTGCATTCATCTTTAAATCATAATCTTTCTTTATGTATTCTTCATAGTCTTTCTTTATATTTTCAAAGTCTTGGCTTCTGATTGGAATATTTCATTTATTTCTGTTTTGCTTCTTGCAAGACTTCTTCTTTTATATTTTTCTTTAAATGAGGAATTATTGAATCAAACCTTTCTTTCATCCTCTTTTCAATAATATCTTCAATGGATATGTCTTTCTTTACAGCATCTTTATAAGTGGGTGTCTTTGATGAACTCGGCTTCATTCATATTTATGCACTGGCACATTTATCTTCACATTTTTTTTTTTTATAGTCTGAATATATTCTTTTTTGCCAGGAGCTCTAAAAAATAGTTTATACCCAAAATGCTTCGTGCATATAGGAGGGCTTCATCAATATCTAGATATTTTTTCCATGATGGTCTGCCCTTTCCTTCTCTTTCCATTTCCATCTCATTTTTGAACTACAATTGCTTCGTATGTTATATAAACTCCTGGTTTTGTTCCTTTATATATAACATATATGGGTCTTTTCTCTATATTGGTAGGTAATTCTTCAGGTTGCATTTTCCCATTAATCATATTAAAATATTCAGCCAAGCTATTTAATATTGCTAGCATATAACCTCTATCTTCTCTTTTATTATTATATTGAAACCAAAAATTGTCTAGAACACATTCTTGGACATCATCTAGAACAATATGGTCTCTAGGCTTAAATTTATATGTATTAGGTGGGAAAATTCTTAACTTATTTTCGGGTTCCAAAGTAGTAATGTTCACCCGTGGGCTTACTCCTTTCTTCATTCCGCAAAATAGATGATCGGGAAAATATATCAGGCAAAGTATTATCTTTTCCTTTTATATGCTCAAATATTACTTTATATCCATTTCCAGTAATAATATCTTCAAATAAAACCCATCTCCTGGTTGAACTTTTCTTACTATTAATTTTATTATAATATTTGCATATAGCTTCACGATGCATGTCCTTCTTGTGAATTCTTTAAAACCTAGATATAATCTAAAAGCATTTATTGCGTTGATCATGACTAAAATTTCTCTGTCTGTATTATTTATTGCCTTTACCTTATATTTACCCGGAAGCGTATCTACATATTTTTTCTTCTAACTTTGGTGAATATTTGTGCGGCTTTTGTTTAAGTATTGCACCCCATCCTAATTCCGATGCATGTTTGTCTCTATAATAAAATAATTGTCATCTAAAGGTAATTCTAAAGGTTTTAAATCTTTAACCTTTTCTTTTATGATTCTTACTAATTTTATATCTTGAGAATTAAAATGCTTTTGCCCATTCTTTCTTAACTTAGCATATAATGGTCCACTAACTTTGATAAATTTTCAATATAATTTAACGGCGTAATTTACTATTCCTAAAAATTGTTGCAAAGTCTTTTTATCATTCATGATATCAGGAAATTGTAATATTTTCTTCGCAATATGGTCTTTGAGATGAATTTTTCCATATCCTATTTCATGACCTAGGAAATTTATCTTTTCTTTGCATATTTCCATTTTTCTTTTAGAAAGTATCAACCCGTGTTGCTCTACTTTTCTAAAGAATGTTTCCAAATGGGCTATGTGCTCTTTGTAAGTTTTTGAAAAGATTAAAAGGTCATCAATATAGACTAATATAAATTCTTGATTTTCATTGAAAATATTCGCATTTTTCTTTGAAATAGAGCAGGGGCATTTTTTAAACCTAATGGCATTACTATCCATTCAAAATGGCCTTGAGGACACGTGAAAGCGGTCCATTCTATTGATTCTTCTGCCATTTTTACTTGCCAAAACCCGCTTTTAAATCAAATTTTGAGAAATATTTACATCCTTGTATTCTATTTATCCATTCTTGCTTGTTTGGAATATTATATGCATCATCTATGGTATTATCATTTAGTCTTTTATAATTAATAACCATTCTTGATTTTCCTCTAGCTATTTCAGCATGATTTCTAACTATAAATGTCACTTGATCTATGAGGGCTTCGACTTTCTCTTATGGCTCTTAGTTTTAACAATTCTTCTATATGCATTTTAAACTCTTCTATGTCTTTAGGTGTTGCTTCTATAGGGCTTGTCTTAATTATATAGTCGGATTTATTATATTAATTTTGCATACTATACCATTTCTATCCCAATGCTTCATTGGTATTTCTCCAATTATTTGAATGTCTTCTAACCTTTGAACTATTTTATCTATGTCTTTTTTAGATTTTATATCTCGTACCAATTTGGCGCTAGAGATTGTAGACTTATACATTCTTTGCTTAAATTATTTGCATAAAAAGCTTCTATCATTTCACCTAACTCTTCATTTTTATCATTATTAAACTCTTCTATTTTTAGTTTAGTCTTTTCTAAATTAGCAGTTTTGTTTCTTTCTATTTCTATTATATATGGAATATTGTCTTGATAAGGAACAAATGTTATTCCTTGCTCATGTATAATTGTGGTTTGCACTGAATATTGTAAAAATCTTAAACCTAATAACATATCAACATTTATTTTAGATAAATCTCTTATTGTGATTTCATCAATTATATACTTTGTATTATTTATTTGTATTTCTACATTATAGGCTATTTGATTATGAGCCCTTGTTATTCCGGACATATCGGTAGAATATTCTGCTTTATCTTGATCTATTGTGTGCACTATCTCGGGCATCTTGCAAAATATTTATCATGTATGATATTTTTTGTACACCCGGTGTCTACCAATGCTAAAGTTTTATAAGTAATGGTAGGCGTTAAATTTAGTTTTACTGGTATTCTTATTCCTACTATCTCTTTAAATGGTAACTTGACTATATATTTGCTTCCAAAACTTATTATGGCGTCTTTAAATTGTGTAGCCTTATCATTTTTCTCACTTACTATTGCTTGATCTTTTAACTCAGTATGGATATTGTCTTTATCTTTGTTTATTTCAATGAGTTCTATTCTGCTTCTTAGCTCTTCTAATTCTGCTTCTAAGTTATTTACTCTATTTTCCAAATTTCTGACTCTTTTTGATAATAATTTATCTTCTGGCTTTAGTTCTACTTCTTTCCTCCATTTCGATTATTTTCTTTTAAGCACAAGACACATGCTTGTTTTAAGCATTTACTACATGTGGCTCGATTTTCTTGACTTGGGTAGTATATGCAAAACATACACTTTATATTATAATCACCTCTACCTATTATCCGAGTCATGTTCACAACTTCCTTGGTCCATTAACTCATTTTTTGCTTCTATTGAACTATTATTAATTATTATATCTAGTCCTTCTAAAGCATTATCTAGATTGCATAATTCTTCATCACCTAAAGAGTTTATGAAATCTTTATAACACTGAGCATTATTTTCTTCTTCATAACTTTCTTGTAGCAATTTATTATTAATTTCCCATTGCTCATCTTCAACGATATTATCTTTTTTAGTGTCCAACATTATAATTTTACTATTCTCGGCTCCTTTTGAGCTTTACATTCCTCAACTTTTAATGGTGTTGACTCAGCTTCATATTTCTTTGGGGCTACAAATTTTTTGCTTTCTAACTTCTGTCTTCCTTCATTTTCCATAATCTATAAATTTGTCTTACGAAATATATTTCTTTTTCTCTTATAGCATTCCAACCACATATTCAGTTGTAAAATATTCATTAGAAATATTTTTTATCTTTTGTTCATAATGCTTTATTTCATTGTCTATGTTTATAATTGAAAGTATTGATTCATCATCCATTTTCAATCTTCACAAATATTGGTAAATTCCTTAAATTTAAATATTATTAACCAGGCTCGATACCCTTTGTAGGGGTATCTATATATATATAAACGTACTTGAAACTCTCAAGTTCGAAAATCAAATTAAAATTCACGAGTTACTATTCACGGCACTATTTAAATTCAGCGGTTACTATTCAAATTCGTGGCACTATTCAAAATATGCGCTTCTATTCAAAATGGAATATGAATAGTGCGAGAGCACTACGCGGGAAGTGCCTCGGGCACTCAAAATTCTCTCCCTACTATTCGGTACTATGCGGGGATACTATTTCAAGCACTTCGATGAAATTTATACTATTCGCGGATGGCGACGGTGCGTGCGTGCGTGATTATTAGCGATATGCGATTAAATATACGAGTATGCGGAATTATATATGCGTGTGATTCGAGGATCTTTGGCGAGGCGGCGAGACCGGATATTCGGCCGGTCGTGTACCTTATGCTTGTGTTGATCCTACTCGGTACTCACCGTACGCATCACTAACTTGCTTTTCGGAGGCGAAGCAGCTAATCCTATCCTCTATAGCCATTTTTCATCGTGACGTAGAACGCTAAGAGATCTATCGTCTCCCCCAGCGATTCCACCCGAAGGAACACTTCTCCGTGACTCAGAGTTCTTTCAGAGTTCCTCTAAAACGCCACACAACACGGGGCTAACACGGGAACAATACAAGAACAATACGCACAGAGGCTTCTCCTATAGGGTCCCTAGAATAGACTCAAACCTACTTGGATGGCCATAGGAAAGCAGGGATGCTCAAAGCTTCAAACTACTTCATTAAAACAAACAAGCTTACATACGGCTTTCCCTTTCGGGAAACCCTAAGCACTAGTACAAACCTTAGTTTACCTTACAAGCACTGGAAGTCCGTGACCTTCCTTATTCTCTAATTTACAAGGGTTGGTATTGTACGGGGGTAGTGGAGTGCTACCGCTATTAGGTATGGTGGATCGGCTCGGAGGGGCGCGAGGCGGTGGTCTTCATGGTGTATTGGAGTGGAGTGCGAGCGGGTGATGAGGCGATGTGCGGATCTTGGGTCCGAGAGCGGATCGAATGCATGCGCCGCCTTCCCGTTTTATAGAGCCGAGGAGATCTCGGAGCGTCCTTGTGATTATCTTTGGGTCGTCCTTGCCGAGCTGCGTCTTCAATTATATGGCATGTCCTTGAGTTTATCTTGCCATCGTCACAATTTCATCACGAGGGGACGGTGCGGCGAAAGTGCGTCTTCAATTATATGGCATTCTTGTTGCTGTTTAGGGGGCTTTAATTCAGATGGATTACGTCTTTTATATGCGAGGGTTGCCATCGTCACAATTTCATCGAGGGATAACTTTTCCACGGAGGGGTATCTGAATGTAGGGGGTATTTGTTGACCGAAAGTGACTTCTGGTTCGAATATTTTATTAAAGGGATTTACCAATTCATATTGTGATGACGAATCAATACTTTCAATTGTATACTTAGACAATGAAATAAGGCATTATGAACAAAAGATAAAAAATATTTCTAATGAATATTTTACATCGGAATATGTGAATGGAATGCTATAAGAGAAAAAGAAATATATTTCAAAAGACAAATTTATAGATTATGGAAAATGAAGGAAGACGGGGAAATTAGAAAGCAAAAAATTTATAGTCCCAAAGAAATATGAAAGCGTGTCAACAACAATAAAAGTTGAGAAAGATAAAAATAAAAAGGAGCTAGAGAATAGTAAAATCATTGTCCCGAGACAATAAAGAAAATGATATCAGTGAAGATGAGCAATGGGAAATTAATAATAAACTGCTACAAGAAAGCTATGAAGAAGAAGAAGATAACGAGGTTATAAATGAGATAAATAGTAATAATTCAGAAGATGTTATGAACTCATTGGAAAAATCTTATAAAAAAGTTAGTGCTATAGAAGCAATGGAATTAGATCGAGCGGATCAAAAAGAAAACGTGGCCCGAAATAAAGGTAGAAAGTGAAAGAAAGACCATCTAGAAACCCAGGGAACATGGCCACCGAAAAAAGAAGATTCTACATATAATTATATACCTGGTCAATATACTCATATGGGTTCAAAAAGAAGAGATTTTGAAAAGAAGGTTCAATTTCAGAATTCTAAAAGTGACGGTGCTATACTAAACCTAGCAAAGCACATGACCCTATAGACGGCCAAATATACTTAGCATATGGAAAGGGTTATTAGTGCAAAAATATATACAAAATCAACATAATATTGGAAATAGAGTAGAAGATATGATTACTTATTTAGAGACATTTTTAGGTGAATCAGCTAAAGTTCTATGGGAGCAATGGGTAGAAGCTTTTCCTGTTCATTATGAACAATTAAAAAGAGCTGGTAGTAACCCATATAACTTTGCTAATATTATATCAAGTATTGTAATAGGAGAAGATCCGAGTTAGGATTTCTGACTTTGCAAAATGAAAGACTAAGAGAATTAGAAAAATTATCACTAACAAACTGGAAAGGAATAAAGGAATTCTCTCAGCATTACTTATACAATGCTACAACTGCTAAACAAGGATATAATAAAGGCATTGTTGATAAGTATTTCAATAAATTACCTGATCCCTTAGGTTCTATGATATTTGAAAAATACAAAAAAGAGTCAGAAGGTACAGTAGAATATAATATTTCTCAAGCCATAACATTTGTTTTCAAACAGTTAAGAAAGATTTGTACGAATATACAAGCTCATAGATCAATGAAGCAATCTGACTATAATTTCTGCAATAAGATAGTTCAAATACCATTGACATATGGAGAAGAGAGATCTAGATACAAGAAATATCATAAAAATTATAGAAAGGGAAATGTAAGAACAAAGAAGCGCTATTTTCTACGAAGATCAGATAATAGAGCTCCTTTCCTACATAAGAGAAATGTTAGAAGATATAATCCTAGAAAGAATTATGATAGTACTTGCAGATGTTTCATCGTAATTCACCAGAATCACTTGAGTAGAACTTGTCCTAATAAAGATAAGAAAAGATATTCTAATAAACAAGAAGAACAAGAAAAGGTTTTGATAATTGATAGCGTAAACGAAAATATCCTAGTATGTGATGATGATATAATGGATGATGAATCAGTATACTCTATTATAGAGACAGATGAGATAGAATATGATGAAGAGAATGATTCAAGTGATGAGGAATTAGATTTAATTGATGAATTATCGGATTAAAGATAGAAATGATAGACCAAATAACATTTACGCATATGAAAGAAGACGTTTCTTTATCTAATACATTTTTACAATCATCTACTTTTGCGGGAATGAATATAAGATGTGTGTTACGCATATATCATCAAAGTCCAGAAGAAAGATCAACATGTGGCCTATGCTTAAAACAAGCATGTGTGCTATGTTTGAATCAATGAAAGAAAAGAAAAATGAAATATTAATAAATACAAAATATGAGAAAAACAAGTCAGCGGAGAAGAAGAAAGTCTAAAGACAGAAAGTACCAAATATGTAGCTAATATTCCACAAGAGTTTCTCATCCCAGCATTAAGTTTTAAAACTGATCATATTCTATCATATTTTACTCAAGATATCATAGATTTAATATGGGAAAAATATCTTGAAAGGCGACATAAGACTTTTCAAAATATACAAGATCATTTCATGAGAATATATGAAGGAAAAGAAAGGCGGTTAGGAATAACTTTGTTAATGCAAATACCTTTCCCTTAATTCATATTGATGAAAAGCCTATTGTCAAGCCTCATCTAAGATTTATAATATTCATGGCGACATAGACTTAAAATATTTGAGTAATATACAAAGAAATACTGAAGAAGATATATCTTTGCAAACCATTATTGATCATGGATTGATTCATGATATATATGGAACGCTTGAAGAAATTCTTAAGTCTGACCTTGGAAAGGCTATTAAAGAAGCATGCAAGAAGTTAGCCTATGTTCAAGGTAAATATAAGATTAAATTGTTCAAATCGCCAAAATTTTGACCAATAAGACCGAGCATGCCATGATATATATATTACAAAAGGTCAATATAAGCTCCCTAATGTATGGAGAATTATACCGGAATATGAAGAATTATTTGCTCAAAAGACAAACCATGATAATTGGAGAATATTTAGTGAAGCAAAAGAATTAGAAGGGAATGTCATGTTTGATTTAGACTATCGAATGATGTACCAAAATAAAATAATAAAAGTATTTTTAAAAAGAATATCATGCTAGGCGTAGCATATTACAAAGAGAAGTTGGAAGATTGATCAAACCCAATTATGGTGAAGAATGCTCATTAAGAAGAGAATAGAACTTATTGTCTCACTATGAAATGTGCCAACTCGATGATCAGATTTTGATATTGATTAATCAAAGATCGGGATAAGATCAATATATATATTCCCTATGTTGATAAGGTGTTATCAACAATTTGGCCAGGGGAAAGAAATAAAGACGCACATGCGGTTCTTGATTGCTGTTTTACAACACCAATCATTCGGCGTGGAAGACCCATACCATACCCTCTTGAATAATTTCGTGAATTAAAGCCCCCGAAGACAGCACAATATGAAGACGAATAAAATATTCGAGAAAGTCACTTTCGGTCAACGGTGACGTTATCCCTCAGATGAAATTGTGACGATGGCAAGTCGCCATCTGGCAACAGTAATGCCATATAATTGAAGACGCCAGCGCACCGTCCAGCTGTGCAGATGATAAACTCGAAGGACAGTCAGCTCAGCCTGAAGGACGCTCTGAAGATAATCACAAGGACGCTCCAGAGATCTCCCTCAGCTCTATAAAACGGGAAGGCAGGCGCATGCATTCAGGATCCGCTCTCAGACCCAGAAGATCCGCTCTCAGACCCAAGACCACCGCCTGATCACCAGACACGCAAGATACACCATGAAGACCACTGCCTCAGCGCCCCTCTGAGCCAGTCCACCATACCTAATAGCAGTAGCACTCCACTACCCCTGTACAATACCAACCCTTGTAAATTAGAGAATAAGGAAGGTCACGGACTTCCCGTGCTTGTAAGGTAAACTAAGGTTTGTACTAGTGCTTGGGGTTTCCCGAAAGGGAAAGCCGTATGTAAGCTTGTTTGTTTTAATGAAGTAGTTTGAAGCTTTGAGCATCCTGCTTTCCTATGGCCATCCAAGTAGGTTTGAGTCTATTCTAGGGACCCTATAGGAGAAGCCTGCGTGCGTATTGTTCTTGTATTGTTCCCGTGTTAGCCCCGTGTTGTGTGGCGTTTTAGAGGAACTCTGAAGAACTCGAGTCACGGAGAAGTGTTCCCTTCGGGTGGCGCACTGGGGAGACGATAGATCTCTTAGCGTTCTACGTCACGATGAAAAATGGCTATAGAGGGATAGGATTAGCCGCTTGCCCTCACGAAAAGCAAGTTAGTGATGCGTACGGTGAGTACCGAGTAGGATCAACACAAGCATAAGGTACACGGCCGCCGAATATCGGTCTCTTGACCCTCGCCAAAGATCCTCGAAGAATCACACGCATATATAATTCCGCATACTCGTATATTTAATCGCTCGCTAATAATCACGCACGCACGCACCCGTCGCCATCCGCGAATAGTATAAATTTCATCGAAGTGCTTGAAATAGTATCCATAGTACCGAATAGTAGGGAGAGAATTTTGAGTGCCGAGGCACTTCCGCGTAGTGCTCTCGCACTATTCATATTCCATTTTGAATAGAAGCGCATATTTTGAATAGTGCCACGAATTTGAATAGTAACCGCTGAATTTAAATAGTGCCGTGAATAGTAACTCATGAATTTTAATTTGATTTTCGAACTTGAGAGTTTCAAGTACGTCTATATATATATATAGATACCCCCTACAAAGGGTATCCCCCTACGGTGGTATCGGTCCAGGTTAATAATATTTAAATTAAAGGAATTTACCAATATTGTGAAGATTGAAAATGGATGATGAATCAATACTTTCAATTATAAACATAGACAATGAAATAAAGCATTATGAACAAAAGATAAAAAATATTTCTAATGAATATTTTACAATCTGGAATATGTGGTTGGAATGCTATAAGAGAAAAAGAAATATACTTGAGAAGACAAATTTATAGATTATGGAAAATGAAGGAAGACAGGAAATTAGAAAGCAAAAAATTTGTAGCCCCAAAGAAATATGAAAGCGAGTCAACACCATTAAAAGTTGAGGAATGTAAAGCTCAAAAGGAGCGAGAGAATAGTAAAATTATAATGTTGGACACTAAAAAAGATAATATCGGTGAAGATGAGCAATGGGAAATTAATAATAAATTGCTACAAGAAAGTTATGAAGAAGAAAATAATGCTCGGTGTTATAAAGATTTCATAAACTCTTTAGGTGATGAAGAATTATGCAATCTAGATAATGCTTTAGAAGGACTAGATATAATAATTAATAATAGTTCAATAGAAGCAAAAAATGAGTTAATGGACCAAGGAAGTTGTGAACATGATTGGATAATAGGTAGAGGTGATTATAATATAAAGTGTATGTTTTGCATATACTACCCAAGTCAAGAAAATCGAGCCACATGTAGTAAATGCTTAAAACAAGCATGTGTCTTGTGCTTAAAAGAAAATAATCGAAATGGAGGAAAGAAGTAGAACTAAAGCCGGAAGATAAATTATTATCAAAAAGAGTCGAAATTTGGAAAATAGAGTAAATAACTTAGAAGCGAAATTAGAAGAGCTAAGAAGCGAGAATAGAACTCATTGAAATAAACAAAGATAAAGACAATATCCATCTTTTGAGTTAAAAGATCAAGCAATAGTAAGTGAGAAAAATGATAAGGCTACACAATTTAAAGACGCCATAATAAGTTTTGGAAGCAAATATATAGTCAAGTTACCATTTAAAGAGATAGTAGGAATAAGAATACTGTAAAACTAAATTTAACGCCTACCATTACTTATAAAACTTTAGCATTGGTAGACATTGGGTGTACAAAAAATATCATACATGATAAATATTTTGCAAGATGCCCGAAGATAGTGCACACAATAGATCAAGATAAAGCGAATATTCTACTTGATATATGCGGAATAACAAGGGCTCATAATCAAATAGCCTATAATGTAGAAATACAAATAAATAATACAAAGTATATAATTGATGAAATCACAATAAGAGATTTATCTAAAATAAATGTTGATATGTTATTAGGTTTAAGATTTTTACAATATTGAGTGCAAACCACAATTATACATGAGCAAGGAATAACATTTGTTCCTTATCAAGACAATATTCCATATATAATAGAAATAGAAAGAAACAAAACTGCTAATTTAGAAAAGACTAAACTAAAAATAGAAGAGTTTAATAATGATAAAAATGAAGAGTTAGGTGAAATGATAGAAGCTTTTATGCAAATAATTTAAGCAAAGAATGTATAAGTCTACAATCTCTAGCGCCAAATTGGTACGAGAGATATAAAATCTAAAAAAGACATAGATAAAATAGTTCAAAGGTTAGAAGACATTCAAATAATTGGAGAAATACCAATGAAGCATTGGGATAGAAATGGTATAGTATGCAAAATTAATATAATAAATCCAGACTATATAATTAAGACAAGCCCTATAGAAGCAACACCTAAAGACATAGAAGAGTTTAAAATGCATATAGAAGAATTGTTAAAACTAAGAGCCATAAGAGAAAGTCGAAGCCCTCATAGATCGGCGGCATTTATAGTTAGAAATCATCTTGAAATAGCTAGAGGAAAATCAAGAATGGTTATTAATTATAAAAGACTAAATGATAATACCATAGATGATGCATATAATATTCCAAACAAGCAAGAATGGATAAATAGAATACAAGGATGTAAATATTTCTCAAAATTTGATTTAAAAGCTGGGTTTTGGCAAGTAAAAATGGCGAGAAGAATCAATAGAATGGACGCTTTCACGTGTCCTCAAGGCCATTTTGAATGGATAGTAATGCCATTAGGTTTAAAAAATGCCCCTGCTCTATTTCAAAGAAAAATGCAGAATATTTTCAATGAAAATCAAGAATTTATATTAGTCTATATTGATGACCTTTTAATCTTTTCAAAAACTTACAAAGAGCACATAGCCCATTTGGAAACATTCTTTAGAAAAGTAGAGCAACACGGGTTGATACTTTCTAAAAGAAAAATGGAAATATGCAAAGAAAAGATAAATTTCCTAGGTCATGAAATAGGATATGGAAAATTCATCTCCGCAAGACCATATTGCTGCGAAGAAAATATTACAATTTCGATATCATGAATGATAAAAAGACTTTGCAACAATTTTTAGGAATAGT
>JAENPR010002683.1:0-45072 GCA_018135685.1 Themeda triandra
GCCGGTTCCTGCGTGTCCTACAGCTCTCGACACTAAGTCAAGCATGATCGTATGCCAAGGTTAAGGCGTTTTGACACCTCTGGCCTCACCACCACAATGTTTGTCATCACCCGAGAGCTCGAACGGCCCTTAACTACAGCTCCACGACTTCAGAACATTCATAATTGCACACATGACTGTGCTGCCGCATGGCCGGATCCTGTGCATCCTGCGGCTCTCGGCACCGGGTCAAGCATGCCCGTACGCCATGGTTAAGCCATTTTGATGCCTCTCACCTCTCCACCATAGAGTTTTCCATCACCCGAGAGCCTGAAGGGCCCTTAACCACGGCTCCACGGCTCCAAAACTGCCATATTTGCACACATGTCCATGTTGCCGCATGGTCGGTTCCAACGCGTCCTATGGCTCCCGGCACTGAGTCAAGCATGCCCGTACGCCATGGTTAAGGCATTTTGACACCTCTGGCCTCTCCACCATAGCGTTTGCCGTCGCTCGAGAGCCTAAATGGCCTTAACCTCGGCTCCATGGCTCCAGAACTACCATATTTGCACACACGACTTTGCTGCCGCGCGGCCAGTTCCTGCGCGTCCAGCGGCCCCTCGCACCAAGTCAAGCACGCCCATGAGCCGTGGTTAAGGCGTTTTGACACCTCTGGCCTCTCCACCATAGCGTTTGTTGCCGCTCGAGAACCCGAAGGGCCCTTAACCATGGCTCCACCGCTCTAGAACTGCCATATTTGCACACACGACTTTGCTGCCGCACTGCCGATTCCTGCGCGTCCTACAGCTCCTCGCACCAAGTCAAGCACGCCCATGCGCCATGGTTAAGGCATTTTGACACCTCTGGCCTCTCCAGCATAGTGTTTGTTGCCGCCCGAGAACCCGAATGGCCCTTAACTATGGCTCCACAGCTCTAGAACTGCCATATTTGCACACACGACTATGCTACCGCACAGCCAGTTCCTGCGTATCCTACAGCTCTCGACACTAGGTCAAGCACGACCGTATGCCATGGTTAAGGCGTTTTCATGCCACTGGCCTCACCACCATAATGTTTGTCATCACCCGAGAGCCCGAACGGCCCTTAGCTATAGCTCCACGACTCCAGAACACCCATAATTGCACGCACAACTGTGCTACCGCACGGCCGGATCCTGTGCATCCTACGGCTCTCGGCACCGGGTCAAGCACGCCCGTACGCCATGGTTAAGCCATTTTTATGCCTCTCACCTCTCCACCATAGAGTTTTCCATCACCCGAGAGCCTGAAGGGCCCTTAACCACGGCTCCACGGCTCCAAAACTGCCATATTTGCACACACGACCATGCTACCGCACGGTCGGTTCCAACGCGTCCTATGGCTCCCGGCACTGAGTCAAGCATGCCCGTACGCCATGGTTAAGGCATTTTGACACATCTGGCTTCTCTACCATAGCTCGAGAGCCTGAATGGCCCTTAACCTCGGCTCCACGGCTCCAGAACTGCCATATTTGCACACACAACTTTGCTGCCGCACGGCCGATTCCTGCGCGTCCTACGGCTCCTCGCACCAAGTCAAGCACGCCCATGCGCCATGGTTAAGGCGTTTTGACACCTCTGGCCTCTCCACCATAGCGTTTGTTGCCGCTCGAGAACCCGAAGGGCCCTTAACCATGGCTCCACCGCTCTAGAACTGCCATATTTGCACACACGACTATGCTACTGCACAGCCGGTTCCTGCGTGTCCTACAGCTCTAGACACTAGGTCAAGCATGATCGTATGCCGCAAGGCGTTTTGACACCTCTGGCCTCACCACCACAATGTTTGTAATCACCCGAGAGCCCGAACAGCCCTTAACTACAGCTCCACGACTTCAGAACATTCATAATTGCACACATGACTCTGCTGCCGCACGGCCGGATCCTGTGCATCCTGCGGCTCTCGGCACCGGGTCAAGCATGCCCGTACGCCATGGCTAAGCCATTTTGATGCCTCTCACCTATCCACCATAGAGTTTTCCATCACCCGAGAGCCTGAAGGGCCCTTAACCACGGCTCCACGGCTTCAAAACTGCCATATTTGCACACACGACCATGCTGCCGCACGGTCGGTTCCAACGCGTCCTATGGCTCTTGGCACAGAGTCAAGCATGCCCCTACGCCATGGTTAAGGCATTTTGACACATCTGGCTTCTCTACCATAGCGTTTGCCATAGCTCGAGAGCCTGAGTGGCCCTTAACCTTGGCTCCACGGCTCCAGAACTGCCATATTTGCACACACGACTTTGCTGCCGCACGGCCGATTCCTGCGCGTCCTATGGCTCCTCGCGCCAAGTCAAGCACGTCCATGCGCCATGGTTAAGGCGTTTTGACACCTCTGGCCTCTCCATCATAGTGTTTGTTGCCGCCCGAGAACCCGAATGGCCCTTAACCATGGCTCCACAGCTCTAGAACTGCCCTATTTGCACACACGACTATGCTACCGCACAGCCGGTTCCTGCGTATCCTACAGCTCTCGACACTAGGTCAAGCACGACCGTATGCCATGGTTAAGGCATTTTCATGCCACTGGCCTAACCACCACAATGTTTGTCATCACCCGAGAGCCCGAACGGCCCTTAGCTACAGCTCCACGACTCCAGAACATCCATAATTGCACGCACTAACCGTGTTTGCCCCGCACGGCCGATCTGTGCATCCTACGGCTCTCGGCACCGGGTCAAGCACGCCCGTACGCCATGGTTAAGCCATTTTGATGCCTCTCACCTCTCCACCATAGAGTTTTCCATCACCCGAGAGCCTGAAGGGCCCATAACCACGGCTCCACGGCTCCAGAACTGCCATATTTGCACACATGTCCATGTTGCCGCATGGTCGGTTCCAACGCGTCCTATGGCTCCCGGCACTGAGTCAAGCATGCCCGTACGCCATGGTTAAGGCATTTTGACACCTCTGGTCTCTCCACCATAGCGTTTACCGTCGCTCGAGAGCCTAAATGGCCTTAACCTCGGCTCCATGGCTCCGTAACTACCATATTTGCACACACGACTTTTCTTGCCGCCGGCGCCGGTTTCTGCGCGTCCAACGGCCCTCGCACCAAGTCAAGCACGCCCATGAGCCGTGGTTAAGGCGTTTTGACACCTCTGGCCTCTCCACCATAGCGTTTGTTGCCGCTCGAGAACCCGAAGGGCCCTTAACCATGGCTCCACCGCTCTAGAACTGCCATATTTGCACACACGACTATGCTGCCGCACTGCCGATTCCTGCGCGTCCTACAGCTCCTCGCACCAAGTCAAGCACGCCCATGCACCATGGTTAAGGCATTTTGACACCTCTGGCCTCTCCATCATAGTGTTTGTTGCCGCCCGAGAACCCGAATGGCCCTTAACTATGGCTCCACAGCTCTAGAACTGCCATATTTGCACACACGACTATGCTACCGCACAGCCGGTTCCTGCGTATCCTACAGCTCTCGACACTAGGTCAAGCACGACCGTATGCCATGGTTAAGGCGTTTTCATGCCACTGGCCTCACCACAATAATGTTTGTCATCACCCGAGAGCCCGAACGGCCCTTAGCTATAGCTCCACGACTCCAGAACACCCATAATTGCACTCACAACTGTGCTACCGCACGGCCGGATCCTGTGCATCCTACGGCTCTCGGCACCGGGTCAAGCACGCCCGTACGCCATGGTTAAGCCATTTTGATGCCTCTCACCTCTCCACCATAGAGTTTTCCATCACCCGAGAGCCCGAAGGGCCCTTAACCATGGCTCCACGGCTCCAAAACTGCCATATTTGCACACACGACCATGCTGCCGCACGGTCGGTTCCAACGCGTCCTATGGCTCCCGGCACTGAGTCAAGCATGCCTGTACGCCATGGTTAAGGCATTTTGACACATCTGGCTTCTCTACCATAGCTCGAGAGCCTGAATGGCCCTTAACCTCGGCTCCACGGCTCCAGAACTGCCATATTTGCACACACAACTTTGCTGCCGCACGGCCGATTCCTGCGCGTCCTACGGCTCCTCGCACCAAGTCAAGCACGCCCATGCGCCATGGTTAAGGCGTTTTGACACCTCTGGCCTCTCCACCATAGCGTTTGTTGCCGCTCGAGAACCTGAAGGGCCCTTAACCATGGCTCCACCGCTCTAGAACTGCCATATTTGCACACACGACTATGCTACTGCACAGCCGGTTCCTGCGTGTCCTACAGCTCTCGACACTAGGTCAAGCATGATCGTATGCCAAGGTTAAGGTGTTTTGACGCCTCTGGCCTCACCACCACAATGTTTGTCATCACCCGAGAGCCCGAATTGCCCTTAACTACAGCTCCACGACTTCAGAACATTCATAATTGCACACATGACTGTGCTGCCGCACGGCCGGATCCTGTGCATCCTGCGGCTCTCGGCACCGGGTCAAGCATGCCCGTACGCCATGGTTAAGCCATTTTGATACCTCTCACCTCTCCACCATAGAGTTTTCCATCGCCCCAGAGCCTGAAGGGCCCTTAACCACGGCTCCATGGCTCCAAAACTGCCATATTTGCACACACAACCATGTTGCCGAACGGTCGGTTCCAACGCATCCTATGACTCGCGACACTGAGTCAAGCATGCCCGTACGCCATGGTTAAGGCATTTTGACATCTCTGGCCTCTCTACCATAGCATTTGCCATAGCTCGAGAGCCTGAACAGCCCTTAACCTCGGCTCCACGGCTCTAGAACTGCCATATTTGCACACATGACTTTGCTACTGCACGGCTGGTTCCTACGCGTCCTACGGCTCCTGGCACCAAGTAAAGCATGCCCATGCGCCATGGTTAAGGCATTTTGACACCTTTGGCCTCTCCACCACAGCGTTTGTTGGCGCCCGAGAACCCGAATGGCCCTTAAACACGGATCCACAGCTCTAGAACTGCCATATTTGCACACACAACTATGCTACCGCACAGCCGGTTCTTGCGTGTCCTACAGCTCTTGGCACTAGGTCAAGCACGACCGTATGCCATGGTTAAGGCATTTTGATGCCTCTGGCCTCACCACCACAATGTTTGTCATCACCTGAGAGCCCCAACGGCCCTTAACAACAGCTCCACGACTCCAGAACTTCCATATTTGCACACACGACTGTGCTGCCACACGGCCAGATCCTGTGCATCCTACGGCTCTCGGACCGGTTCAAGCATGCTCGTACCCCATGGTTAAGCCATTTTGATGCCTCTCACCACTCCACCATAGAGTTTTCCATCACCCGAGAGCCCGAAGGGCCCTTAACCACGGCTCCAAAACTGCCATATTTGCACACACGACCATGCTGCTGCACGCTCGGTTCCAACGCGTCCTATGGCTCCCGACACTGAGTCAAGCATGCCTGTATGCCATGGTTAAGGCATTTTGACACCTCTGGCCTCTCTACCAGAGCGTTTGCCATCACTCAAGAGCCTGAACGGTCCTTAACCCCGGCTCCACGGCTCCAGAACTGCCATATTTGCACACACGACTTTGCTGCCGCACGGCCGGTTCCTGCGCGTCCTACGGCTCCTCGCACCAAGTCAAGCATGCCCATGCTCCATGGTTAAGGCGTTTTGACACCTCTGGCCTCTCCAACATAGAGTTTGTTGCTGCCTGAGAACCCGAATGGCCCTTAACCATGGCTCCACAGCTCTAGAACTGCCATATTTGCACACATGACTATGCTACCGCACAGCCGGTTCCTGCGTGTCCTATAGCTCTCGGCACTAGGTCAAGCATGACCGTATGCCATAGTTAAGGCATTTTGATGCCACTGGCCTCACCACCACAATGTTTGTCATCATCCGAGAGCCCGAACGTCCCTTAACCACAGCTCCATGACTCCAGAACTTCCATATTTGCACACACGGTGTCTTTGCCGCACGCTCGGATCCTGTGCATCCTATGGCTCTCGGCACCGGGTCAAGCATGCCCGTACGCCATGGTTAAGCCATTTTGATGCCTCTCACCTTTCCACCATAGAGTTTTCCATCACCCGAGAGCCTGAAGGGCCCTTAACCACAGCTCCACGGCTCCAAAACTGCCATATTTGCACACACAACCATGTTGTCGCACGGTCGGTTCCAACGCGTCCTATGGCACCCGGCACTGAGTCAAGCATGCCCGTATGCCATGGTTAAGGCATTTTGACATCTCTGGCCTTTCTACCATAGCGTTTGCCATAGCTTGAGAGCCTGAACGGCCCTTAACCTTGGCTCCATGGCTCCAAAACTGCCATATTTGCACACATGACTTTGCTGCCGCACGGCTGGTTCCTACGCGTCCTACGGCTCCTGGCACCAAGTCAAGCATGCCCATGCACCATGGTTAAGGCATTTTGACACCTCTGGACACTCCAGCACAGCGTTTGTTGCCGCTTGAGAACCCGAATGGCCCTTAACCATGGCTCCATAGCTCTAGAACTAGGATATTTGCACACGCGACTATGCTACCGCACAGCCGGTTCTTGCGTGTCCTACAGCTCTCGGCACTAGGTCAAGCACGACCGTATGCCATGGTTAAGGCATTTTGACACCTCTGGCCTCACCACCACAATGTTTGTCATCACCCGAGAGCCTGAACGGCCCTTAACAACGGCTCCACGACTCCAGAACTTCCATATTTGCACACACGACTGTGCTGCCGCACGGCCGGATCCTGTGCATCCTACGGCGGCACCGGGTCAAGCACGCTCGTACCCCATGGTTAAGCCATTTTGATGCCTCTCACCTCTCCATCATAGAGTTTTCCATCACCCAAGAGCCTGAAGGGCCCTTAACCATGGCTGCACGGCTCCAAAACTGCCATATTTGCAGACACGACCATGCTGCCGCACGGTCGGTTCCAACGCGCCCTATGGCTCCCGGCACTGAGTCAAGCATGCCCGTACGCCATGGTTAAGGCATTTTCATACCTCTGGCCTCTCTACCATAGCGTTTGCCATCGCTTGAGAGCCTGAACGGCCCTTAACCTCAGATCCACGGCTCCAGAACTACCATATTTGCACACATGACTTTGCTGCCGCACGGCCGGTTCCTGCGCGTCCTACGGCTCCTCGCACCAAGTCAAGCATGCCCATGCGCCATGGTTAAGGCGTTTTGACACCTCTGGCCTCTTCAGCACAGCGTTTGTTGCCACCTGAGAACCCGAATGGCCCTTAACCATGGCTCCACAGCTCTAGAACTGCCATATTCGCACACATGACTATGCTACCGCACAGCCGGTTCCTGCATGTCCTATAGCTCTCGGCACTAGGTCAAGCACGACCGTATGCCATGGTTAAGGCGTTTTGACGCCTCTGGCCTCACCACCACAATGTTTGTCATCACCCGAGAGCCCGAACGGCCCTTAACAACAGCTCCACGACTCCAGAACTTCCATATTTGCATACACGACTGTGCTGCCGCACGGCCGGATCCTGTGCATCCTATGGCTGTAGGCACCGGGTCAAGAATGCCTGTACGCCATGGTTAAGCTATTTTGATGCCTCTCACCTCTCCACCATAGAGTTTTCCATCACCCGAGAGCCGGAAGGGCCCTTAACCATGGCTCCATGGCTGCAAAACTGCCATATTTGCACACACAACCATGTTGCCGCACGGTCGGTTCCAACGTGTCCTATGGCTCCCGACACTGAGTCAAGCATGCCCGTACGCCATGGTTAAGGCATTTTGACACCTCTGGCCTCTCTACCATAGCGTTTTCCATAGCTCGAGAGCCTAAACGTCCCTTAACCTTGGCTCCACGGCTCCAGAACTGCCATATTTGCACACACGACTTTGCTGCCGCACGGCTGGTTTCTGCGCGTCCTACGGCTCCTGGCACCAAGTAAAGCATGCCCATGCGCCATGGTTAAGGCATTTTGACACCTCTGGCCTCTCCCAAAGCCACGGTGTTTGTTGCCGCCCGAGAACCCGAATGGCCCTTAAACATGGCTCCGGCTCTAGAAGCGCCATATTTGCACACACGACTATGCTACCGCACGGCCCGGTTCTTGCGTGTCCTACGGCTCTCGGCACTAGGTCAAGCATGACCGTATGCCATGGCTAAGGCATTTTGACGCCTCGGCCTCACCACCACAATGTTTTTCATGACACGAGAGCCCGAACGGCCCTTAACAACGGCTCCACGACTCAGAACTTCCATATTTGCACACACGACCGTGCTTGTCTTTGCCGCACGGCCGGATCCTGTGCATCCTATGGCTCTCGGCACCGGGTCAAGCACGCTCGTACACCATGGTTAAGCCATTTTGATGCCTCTCACCTCTCCACCATAGAGTTTTCCATCACTCGAGAGCCTGAAGGGCCCTTAACCACGGCTCCACGGCTCTAGAACTGCCATATTTGCACACACGACTTTGCTGCCGCACGGCCGGTTCCTGCGCGTCCTACGGCTCCTCGTACCAAGTCAAGCATGCCCATGCGCCATGGTTAAGGCGTTTTGACACCTCTGGCCTCTTCAGCATAGCGTTTGTTGCCACCTGAGAACCTGAATGGCCCTTAACCAAGGCTCCATAGCTCTAGAACTACCATATTTGCACACACGACTATGCTACCGCACAGCCGGTTCCTGCGTGTCCTATAGCTCTCGGCACTAGGTCAAGCACGACCGTATGCCATAGTTAAGGTGTTTTGACGCCACTGGCCTCACCACCACAATGTTTGTCATCACCCGAGAGCCCGAACGTCCCTTAACCACAGCTCCATGACTCCGAACTTCCATATTTGCACACACGGCTTGTCTTTGCCCGCACGGCCGGATCTGTGCATCCTATGGCTCTCGGCACCGGGTCAAGCATGCCCGTACGCCATGGTTAAGCCATTTTGATGCCTCTCACCTCTCCACCATAGAGTTTTCCATCACCCGAGGGTCGAAGGGCCCTTAACCATGGCTCCATGGCTCCAAAACTGCCATATTTGCACACACAACCATGTTGCCGCACGGTCGGTTCCAACGCGTCCTATGGCTCCCGGCACTGAGTCAAGCATGCCCGTACGCCATGGTTAAGGCATTTTGACATCTCTGGCCTCTCTACCATAGCATTTTCCATAGCTCGAGAGCCTAAACGGCCCTTAACCTTGGCTCCACGGCTCCATAACTGACATATTTGCACACACGACTTTGCTGCCGGACGGCTGGTTCCTGCGCGTCCTACGGCTCCTGGCACCAAGTCAAGCACGCCCATGCACCATGGTTAAGGCATTTTGACACCTCTGGACACGCAGCACAGCGTTTGTTGCCGCCCGAGAACTCGAATGGCCCTTAAGCGTGGCTCCACATCTCTAGAACTGCCATATTTGCACACACGACTATGCTACCGCACGGCCCGGTTCTTGCGTGTCCTACAGCTCTCGGCACTAGGCCAAGCATGACCGTATGCCATGGTTAAGGCATTTAGACGCCCGGCCTCACCACCACAATGTTTTTTATCACCCAAGAGCCCGAACAGCCCTTAACAACAGCTCCACGATTCCAGAACTTCCATATTTGCACACACGACTGTGCTGCCGCACGGCCGGATCCTGTGCATCCTACGGCTCTCGACACCGGGTCACGCACGCTCGTACCCCATGGTTAAGCCATTTTGATGCCTCTCACCTATCCACCATAGAGTTTTCCATCACCCAAGAGCCTGAAGGGCCCTTAACCATGGCTCCACGGCTCCAAAACTGCCAAATTTGCACACACGACCATGCTGCCGCACGGTCGGTTCCAACGCGTCCTATGGCTCCCGGCACTGAGTCAAGCATGCCCGTACACCATGGTTAAGGCATTTTGACACCTCTGGCCTCTCTACCATAGCGTTTGCCATAGCTCAAGAGCCTAAACGTCCCATAACCTTGGCTCCATGGCTCCAGAACTGTCATATTTGCACACACGACTTTGCTGCCGCACGGCTGGTTCCTGCGCGTCCTACGGCTCCTGGCACCAAGTAAAGCACGCCCATGCACCATGGTTAAGGCATTTTGACACCTCTAGCCTCTCCAGCACAGCGTTCGTTGCCGCCTGAGAACCCGAATGGCCCTTAACCATGGCTCCACAGCTCTAGAACTGCCATATTTGCACACACAACTATGCTACCGCACAGCCGGTTCTTGCGTGTCCTACAGCTCTCGGCACTAGGTCAAGCACGACCGTATGCCATGGTGAAGGCATTTTGACACCTCTGGCCTCACCACCACAATGTTTGTCATCACCTGAGAGCCCGAACGGCCCTTAACAACAGCTCCACGACTCCAGAACTTCCATATTTGCACACACGACTGTGCTGCCGCACGGCCAGATCCTGTGCATCCTATGGCTCTTCGCACCGGGTCAAGCATGCCCGTACGCCATGGTTAAGACATTTTGATGCCTCTCACCTCTCCACCATAGAGTTTTCCATCACCCGAGGGTCTGAAGGGCCCTTAACCATGGCTCCACGGCTCCAAAACCGCCATATTTGCACACACAACCATGTTGCCGCACGGTCGGTTCAACGCGTCCTATGGCTCCCGGCACTGAGTCAAGCATGCCCGTACGCCATGGTTAAGGCATTTTGACATCTCTGGCCTCTCTACCATAGCATTTTCCATAGCTCGAGAGCCTAAACGGCCCTTAACCTTGGCTCCACGGCTCCATAACTGACATATTTGCACACACGACTTTGCTGCCGGACGGCTGGTTCCTGCGCGTCCTACGGCTCCTGGCACCAAGTCAAGCACGCCCATGCACCATGGTTAAGGCATTTTGACACCTCTGGACACTGCAGCACAGCGTTTGTTGCCGCCCGAGAACTCGAATGGCCCTTAACCGTGGCTCCACATCTCTAGAACTGCCATATTTGCACACACGACTATGCTACCGCACAGCCGGTTCTTGCGTGTCCTACAGCTCTCGGCACTAGGTCAAGCATGACCGTATGCCATGGTTAAGGCATTTAGACGCCTCTGGCCTCACCACCACAATGTTTTTTATCACCCAAGAGCCCGAACAGCCCTTAACAACAGCTCCACGACTCCAGAACTTCCATATTTGCACACACGACTGTGCTGCCGCACGGCCGGATCCTGTGCATCCTACGGCTCTCGACACCGGGTCACGCACGCTCGTACCCCATGGTTAAGCCATTTTGATGCCTCTCACCTATCCACCATAGAGTTTTCCATCACCCGAGGGCCTGAAGGGCCCTTAACCATGGCTCCACGGCTCCAAAACTGCCATATTTGCACACACGACCATGCTGCCGCACGGTCGGTTCCTACGCGTCCTATGGCTCCCGGCACTGGGTCAAGCATGCCCGTACGCCATGGTTAAGGCATTTTGACACCTCTGGCCTCTCTACCATAGCGTTTGCCATAGCTCAAGAGCCTGAACGTCCCTTAATCTTGGCTCCACAGCTCCAGAACTGCCATATTTGCACACACGACTTTGCTGCCGCCCGGCTGGTTTCTGCGCATCCTACGGCTCCTGGCACCAAGTAAAGCACGCCCATGCGCCATGGTTAAGGCATTTTGACACCTCTAGCCTCTCCAGCACAGCGTTTGTTGCCGCCTGAGAACCCGAATGGCCCTTAACCATGGCTCCACAGCTCTAGAACTACCATATTTGCACACACGACTATGCTACCGCACAGCCGGTTCTTGCATGTCCTACAGCTCTCGGCACTAGGTCAAGCACGACCGTATGCCATGGTTAAATCATTTTGACACCTTTGGCCTCACCACCACAATGTTTGTCATCACCTGAGAGCCCGAACGGCCCTTAACAACAGCTCCACGACTCCAGAACTTCCATATTTGCACACACGACTGTGCTGCCGCACGGCCGGATCCTGTGCATCCTATGGCTCTCGGCACTGGGTCAAGCACGCTCGTACCCCATGGTTAAGCCATTTTGATGCCTCTCACCTCTCTACCATAGAGTTTTCCATCACCCAAGAGCCTGAAGGGCCCTTAACCATGGCTCCACGGCTCCAAAACTGCCAAATTTGCACACACGACCATGCTGCCGCACGGTCGGTTCCAACGCGTCCTATGGCTCCCGGCACTGAGTCAAGCATGCCCGTACACCATGGTTAAGGCATTTGGACACCTCTGGCCTCTCTACCATAGCGTTTGCCATAGCTCAAGAGCCTAAACGTCCCATAACCTTGGCTCCATGGCTCCAGAACTGCCATATTTCCACACACGACTTTGCTGCCGCACGGCTGGTTCCTGCGCGTCCTACGGCTCCTGGCACCAAGTAAAGCACGCCCATGCACCATGGTTAAGGCATTTTGACACCTCTAGCCTCTCCGGCACAGGCGTTCGTTGCCGCTCGAGAACCCGAATGGCCCTTAACCATGGCTCCACGGCTCTAGAACTGCCATATTTGCACACACAACTATGCTACCGCACGGCCCGGTTCTTGCGTGTCCTACAGCTCTCGGCACTAGGTCAAGCACGACCGTATGCCATGGTGAAGGCATTTTGACACCTCGGCCTCACCACCACAATGTTTGTCATCACCGAGAGCCCGAACGGCCCTTAACAACGGCTCCACGACTCCCGAACTTCCATATTTGCACACACGGCTGTCTTGCCGCACGGCCGGATCCTGTGCATCCTATGGCTCTCGGCCTTTGGGTCAAGCATGCCCGTACGCCATGGTTAAGCCATTTTGATGCCTCTCACCTCTCCACCATAGAGTTTTCCATCACCCGAGGGTCCGAAGGGCCCTTAACCATGGCTCCACGGCTCCAAAAGCGCCATATTTGCACACACAACCATGTTGCCACACGGTCGGTTCCAACGCGTCCTATGGCTCCGACCGAGTCAAGCATGCCCGTACGCCATGGTTAAGGCATTTTGACATCTCTGGCCTCTCTACCATAGCATTTTCCATAGCTCGAGAGCCTAAACGGCCCTTAACCTTGGCTCCACGGCTCCATAACTGACATATTTGCACACACGACTTTGCTGCCGGACGGCTGGTTCCTGCGCGTCCTAAGGCTCCTGGCACCAAGTCAAGCACGCCCATGCACCATGGTTAAGGCATTTTGACACTTCTGGACACTACAAAGACGGCATTTGTTGCCGCCCAAGAACTCGAATGGCCCTTAACCGTGGCTCCACATCTCTAGAAGCGCCATATTTGCACACACGACTATGCTACCGCACTGGCCCGGTTCTTGCGTGTCCTACGGCTCTCGGCACTAGGTCAAGCATGACCGTATGCCATGGTTAAGGCATTTAGACGCCTCTGGCCTCACCACCACAATGTTTTTTATCACCCAAGAGCCCGAACAGCCCTTAACAACAGCTCCACGACTCCAGAACTTCCATATTTGCACACACGACCGTCTTTGCCGCCGCACGGCGGATCCTGTGCATCCTACGGCTCGACACCGGGTCACGCACGCTCGTACCCCATGGTTAAGCCATTTTGATGCCTCTCACCTATCCACCATAGAGTTTTCCATCACCCGAGGGCCTGAAGGGCCCTTAACCATGGCTCCACGGCTCCAAAAGCGCCATATTTGCAAACACGACCATCATGCCGCACGGTCGGTTCCTACGCGTCCTATGGCTCCCAAGCCTGGGTCAAGCATGCCCGTACGCCATGGTTAAGGCATTTTGACACCTCTGGCCTCTCTACCATAGCGTTTGCCATAGCTCAAGAGCCTGAACGTCCCTTAATCTTGGCTCCACAGCTCCAGAACTGCCATATTTGCACACACGACTTTGCTGCCGCCCGCCTGGTTTCTGCGCATCCTACGGCTCCTGGCACCAAGTAAAGCACGCCCATGCGCCATGGTTAAGGCATTTTGACACCTCTAGCCTCTCCAGCACAGCGTTTGTTGCCGCCTGAGAACCTGAATGGCCCTTAACCATGGCTCCGGCTCTAGAAGCGCCATATTTGCACACACGACTATGCTACCGCACAGCCGGTTCTTGCATGTCCTACAGCTCTCGGCACTAGGTCAAGCATGACCGTATGCCATGGTTAAATCATTTTGACATGTTTGGCCTCACCACCACAATGTTTGTCATCACCTGAGAGCCCGAACGGCCCTTAACAACAGCTCCACGACTCGAACTTCCATATTTGCACACACGTTGTCTTGCCGCACGCCGGATCCCGTGCATCCTATGGCTCTCGGCACCGGGTCAAGCACGCTCGTACCCCATGGTTAAGCCATTTTGATGCCTCTCACCTCTCCATCATAGAGTTTTCCATCACCCAAGAGCCTGAAGGGCCCTTAACCATGGCTCCACGGCTCCAAAACTGCCAAATTTGCACACACGACCATGCCGCACGGTCGGTTCCAACGCGTCCTATGGCTCCCAAGGCGAGTCAAGCATGCCCGTACACCATGGTTAAGGCATTTTGACACCTCTGGCCTCTCTACCATAGCGTTTGCCATAGCTCAAGAGCCTAAACGTCCCATAACCTTGGCTCCATGGCTCCAGAACTGTCATATTTGCACACACGACTTTGCTGCCGCACGGCTGGTTCCTGCGCGTCCTACGGCTCCTGGCACCAAGTAAAGCACGCCCATGCACCATGGTTAAGGCATTTTGACACCTCTAGCCTCTCCAGCCACGGCGTTCGTTGCCGCTGAGAACCCGAATGGCCCTTAACCATGGCTCCACGGCTCTAGAACGCCATATTTGCACACACAACTATGCTACCGCACAGCCGGTTCTTGCGTGTCCTACAGCTCTCGGCACTAGGTCAAGCACGACCGTATGCCATGGTGAAGGCATTTTGACACCTCTGGCCTCACCACCACAATGTTTGTCATCACCTGAGAGCCCGAACGGCCCTTAACAACAGCTCCACGACTCCAGAACTTCCATATTTGCACACACGACTGTGCTGCCGCACGGCCGAATCCTGTGCATCCTATGGCTCTCGGACCGGTTCAAGCACGCTCGTACCCTGTGGTTAAGCCATTTTGATGCCTCACACCTCTCCACTATAGAGTTTTCCATCACTTGAGAGCCTGAAGGGCCCTTAACCACGGCTCCACGGCTCCAAAACTGCCATATTTGCACACACGACCATGCTGCCGCACGGTTGGTTCCAACGCGTCCTATGGCTCCCGACACTGAGTCAAGCATGGCCGTACGCCATGGTTAAGGCATTTTGACACCTCTATCCTCTCTACCATAGCGTTTGCCATCGCTCGAGAGCCTGAACGGCCCTTAACCTCGGCTCCACGGCTCCAGAACTGCCATATTTGCACACACGACTTTGCTGCTGCACGGCTGGTTCCTGCGTGTCCTACGGCTCCTGGCACCGAGTAAAGCATGCCCATGCACCATGGTTAAGGCATTTTGACACCTCTGGCCTCTCCAGCACAGCGTTTGTTGCCACCCAAGAACCTGAATGGCCCTTAACCATGGCTCCATAGCTCTAGAACTGCCACATTTGCACACACGACTATGCTACTGCACAGCCGATTCCTACGTGTCCTACAGCTCTCAGCACTAGGTCAAGCATGATCGTATGCCATAGTTAAGGCATTTTGACGACTCTGTCCTCACCACCACAATGTTTGTCATCACCCGAGAGCCCGAACGGCCCTTAACCAGAGCTCCATGACTCCAGAACTTACATATTTGCACACACGACTGTGCTGCCACACGGCCGGATCTTGTGCATCCTATGGCTCTTGGCACCGGGTCAAGCATGCCCGTACACCATGGTTAAGCCATTTTGATGCCTCTCACCTCTCCACCATAGAGTTTTCCATCACCCGAGAGCCTGAAGGGCCCTTAACCACGGCTCCACGGCTCCAAAACTGCCATATTTGCACACAAAACCATGTTGCTGCACGGTCGGTTCCAACGCATCCTATGGCTCCCAGCACTGAGTCAAGCTTGCCCGTATGCCATGGTTAAGGCATTTTGACATCTCTGGCCTCTCTACCATAGCGTTTGCCATAGCTCGAGAGCCTGAACAGCCCTTAACCTCGGCTCCACGGCTCCAGAACTGCCATATTTGCACACACGACTTTGCTGCCGCATGGCTGGTTCCTGCGCGTCCTACGGCTCCTGGCACCATGTCAAGCATGCCCATGTGCCATGGTTAAGGTGTTTTGACACCTCTGGCCTCTCCAGCACAGCGTTTGTTGCCACCCAAGAACCTAAATGGCCCTTAACCATGGCTTCACAGCTCTAGAACTGCCACATTTGCACACATGACTGTGCTACTGCACAGCCGATTCCTGCGTGTCCTACAGCTCTTGGCACTAGGTCAAGCACGACCGTATGCCATAGTTAAGGTGTTTTGACAACTCTGGCCTCATCACCACATTGTTTGTCATCACCCGAGAGCCTGAACGGCCCTTAACCACAGCTCCATGACTCCAGAACTTCCATATTTGCACACACGACTGTGCTGTCACACGGCTGGATCTTGTGCATCCTATGGCTCTTGGCACCGGGTCAAGCATGCCCGTACACCTTGGTTAAGCCATTTTGATGCCTCTCACCTCTCCACCATAGAGTTTTCCATCACCCGAGAGCCTGAAGGGCCCTTAACCACGGCTCCACAGCTCCAAAACTGCCATATTTGAACACACAACCATGTTGCTGCATGGTCGGTTCCAACGCATCCTATGGCTCTCGGCACTGAGTCAAGCATGCTAGTACGCCATGGTTAAGGCATTTTGACATCTCTAGCCTCTCTACCATAGCGTTTGCCATAGCTCGAGAGCCTGAACAGCCCTTAACCTCGGCTCCACGGCTCTAGAACTGCCATATTTGCACCCCACGACTTTGCTGCCGCACGGCTGGTTCCTGCGCGTCCTATGGCTCCGGGCACCAAGTCAAGCACGCCCATGTGCCATGGTTAAGGTGTTTTGACACCTCTGGCCTCTCTAGTACAGCGTTTGTTGCCACCCGAGAACCCGAATGGCCCTTAACCTTGGCTCCATAGCTCTAGAACTGCCATATTTGCACACATGAATATGCTACCGCACAGCCGGTTCATGCGTGTCCTACAGCGCTCGGTACTAGGTCAAGCACGACCGTATGCCATGGTTAAGGCATTTTGATGCCTCTGGCCTCACCACCATAATGTTTGTCATCACCCGAGAGGCTGAACGGCTCTTAACAATAGCTCCACGACTCCAGAACTTCCATATTTGCACACACGACTGTGCTGCCGCACGGCCGGATCCTGTGCATCCTGCGTCTCTCGGCATCGGTCAAGCACGCTCGTACCCCATGGTTAAGCCATTTTGATGCCTCTCACCTCTCCACCATAGAGTTTTCCATCACCCGAGAGCCTGAAGGGCCCTTAACCACGGCTCCACGGCTCCATAACTGCCATATTTGCACACACGACCATGCTGCCGCACGGTCGATTCCAACGCGTCCTATGGCTCCCGGCACTGAGTCAAGCATGCTCGTACACCATGGTTAAGGCATTTTGACACCTCTGGCATCTCTACCATAGCGTTTGCCATTGCTCAAGAGCCTGAATGGACCTTAACCTCGGCTCCACGGCTCCAGAACTGCCATATTTGCACACACGACTTTGCTGCCACACGACCAGTTCCTATGCATCCTACGGCTGCTCGCACCAAGTCAAGCACGCCCATGTGCCATGGTTAAGGTGTTTTGACACCTCTAGCCTCTCCACCAAAGCGTTTGTTGCTACCCGAGAACCCGAATGGCCCTTAACCATGGCTCCACAGCTCTAGAACTGCCATATTTGCACACAAAACTATGCTACTGCACAGCCGGTTCCTGCGTGTCCTACAGCTCTCGGCACTAGGTCAAGCACGACCGTATGTCATAGTTAAGGCATTTTGACACCTCTGGCCTCACCACCACAATGTTTGTCATCACCCGAGAGCCCAAATGGCCCTTAACCACAGCTCCATGACTCCAGAACTTCCATATTTGCACACACGACTGTGCTGCCGCACGGCCGGATCCTGTGCATTCTACGGCTCTCGGCACCGGGTCAAGCACGCTCGTACCTGTTGGTATTTCTTAGCGAAAGCAGTAAATTCCGCAAGCGCACGGAAAGACCATTGTAGCACTTCATCCGGTGATAGACTGGGTATCGTAAACTTCACGAAGAATAGTATGGTCAGGTTTAGGTCTTAGCTAGGTTGCCCAGAGAAGAGAGTAGGTAACTGGGAAAGTGAGGTTTTCTATAAGACGAATCCTTAGAGAAAGATAACTCTACCGCTGAAATGCTTGCTTCGGGCACCGGATCGCACCTGGCTTCAGGTGATGCCGGCCTGTAGCTCTACGCCATACCCGGACGTGGGGGATTACAAAGGACGGACAGGGCTGTCACCACCTGCCGCCTACCACCTCAACCATGGAGTACGAGGCAAACGAAGGTAACTAATTAGCTTAGACACCACGTCTACGCCAACGTTACAGTTCTAGCGTCGGCCAGGAACATCCGTCTCTATCAGGAGTCCTCTACTAGAACTACCGCCACAAGGACGGTCGACGAACCCGCAAGCAAACAACGATAAAGATAACTTTGCAAGAAGGAGCGTACGAATAGATAAACACGAACCTCTTACTTCAAGCGTAAGAAGTCGCCGAGGTACAAGTGAGGAGGGAGCCGACAAATCCGGCACTCCACCTCGTGGAAGACTAGCCTCCGGGAGTACTCGAAAAGAGTTACTCCGCTCTTGACCTCTCTCACTCTCCTACTTCTATTCTAGCTAGAAGCAAGGTATAATGGCTCTACTCTTCCTCTAGTGTAGGCTTGTGGAAGTGGAGAGGGAGGAATGAAGAATGAAGAATGAAAAGTGGATGTGTGAAATGAAAGAGAGAAGGGTTTTTATATGTGGACATGGTCGGTTTCCGCACGCCGAAATGACCAAAACACCCCCGCACCGCCCTCTGGAGCATTGAATGCACCGCCTCCAGGAAGGTGGACCCGGGCGGCCGGTTCCTTGGCGCGCCCGCCCCCGCGCTCGCGCCGGGTGGACCGCTCCGGCCACCGACCTTGGCTGGTGGGCTTGGTTACGGGCACGGAGTTGGCCCATGTGGTGTCTTGTCACGTTGGTACATCGGTTTGGCCTTTCTCTTCTTTTCATCTTGTCTTGCTTTTGGGCCCTTTTTATAATTCAAATATTTATTCTCTTTTCTCTAGTTTTTGGCCCAAATTATATGTATTCCATGAATGCTCCTGCAAAACAAGTGTTCACCAAAACTATGGAGTTTCGTTAGTATGAATCTCCTATCTAGGTGGTTTTTGGTGAACTATGAACCTAAGTTGGCGGGGTTAGATAAGCAATAAGGACCGCCAACAAGCTCCCCCACACTTAGCGCTTTGCTCGTCCTCGAGTGAAGCAAAAAGACACTAAGGTGGTTTTGTCTTCCTGAGATATTAACCTTTATACAGATTATTCCAAGCCTCACTGGTTATCTGTGAGCATTCACAGTGTCTACCAAGTAATCTTTGAGCTTATTGAGGGATGGAACAGCCTGGATTTCAAGTCAACTCGTGTCTCCCTGCTTTCAAGACTTGGGGTTTTTTTTTAAAATTTTGTAAGAAAAGATAGCGATGAATTTCTCAAGTGATGCTCTCGAATCAATCTTTTTGTGGGTGTTTTATCCTCACCAGAAGGCCTTTGTTGCCTTGCTACTCATCCTACCTCTAATGGCTGATATCTGGAGTTCATA
This sequence comes from Themeda triandra, assembly GCA_018135685.1. Lineage (NCBI taxonomy): Eukaryota > Viridiplantae > Streptophyta > Magnoliopsida > Poales > Poaceae > Themeda > Themeda triandra. The sequence continues at coordinate 19,638 of JAENPR010002683.1, forward strand.
GGTATGGATGAGGTGCATGCTTTCCTTGCGAGTGTTTGTTGTGTCAAAAAGGTGGATCAATGGAGGGAAGGACATAGCCTTAGATCGAATTGTGCAAGTGTGTGGAATATAGATGTGAATGGAACTCCCTTTTTCCATGTTTCTCTCTCTTTTTATTTAAAGGAAAAATATGGGTTTCCCTATAAAAAGGACATTTCTTTCTATTATTTTCCCCTTTCTTCTTTTTCTTCTCTTCTCTTCTTTTTTTTTTAGATACTAGCATGGGGAAGATCTTTTTCTTTCTTTTCTTTCCATCATTATCTTTTTTTTTTTGATCGGGACAATGATTCTAATGAAGCCCATATTTCGTGAGGTACAAGATATTTGGGAGAGAGAGAACCATGAGTATGGTGGAAGGAGTTTTTATTTGTGGTGATGATGACTGCGTAACTCTCAGTGTAAGAGTCAGCATTTTTATGGTGGATGGATGAGAGGATGATGTGCGCGACTTTCAGGGTAAAAGTCGGCAATTTTATTTGGTGGGTGTGTGTGATATTCGATCTTGGGGATATGAAACTTCTCTCGCAACGATCCGAAAGAGTGGGACACAACTTTTGGTGCAAGGTAGAACAGCTATGTGGCAAGGTTTTGTAAATATAGCACTAATATTTGGCTCTGGTAGGAATTTATCCATCACTTGAGGATCATGCTATAAGTTTTTAAATTTTCGCAAAGAAAAACCCAAGTCTACTGCAAGAGATAAACAAGTATCATATCATCCTACTATCTCTCATCCCACAATAACTTAGATATTCAAGGGGTCCCTAAAGATTAGTTGCTCACAGAAAGATAGAATTTTGGCGAGGAATAAAAAGTATGCAAGTTGCAATCGATCGAACACAAAGGTAGAGTAGCCAATTTTTAGTTAATAAACCAATTATTTCTAGGAAGAATAAAAGTACTTGTGGAGAGTGAGAAGATGCGCAAACCGATGATTTTGAGGTGTGAATTTTCGCGCATCGCTTTTGAGAGGTTGGGGTAGCCCTCCCCACACTTGTTTTTGTACTGTCTCTTGAATTTTTGTGCAACACATAGGACAAAAACAAGTGTGTACAAGATAGGAAATATATATATTTATTCAATTATAAAACTGAAAATTACAAATAGGCGCACGATTACAAAATAAATTTGGAATGGAAATGCAACAAGCTGAATTTTAAAACTAAGTGCGTGCGCCTAATTATTTGGGTGGAGCGGAAGGCTCTAGAAAGGAAGCTCGAGGACATCGGCAACTCCTAATTTTGTTGCGGCTCCCTCTAACTCCTCATACATTTCTATATGAAGGGAGTCGATGTGTCGATGACGGTGTACGGTCCTTTCCATTTACTCCGCAACTTCCCTTCACCGAATAGTTTCACCTTCGAGTTGAAGAGCAAGACCTTCTCGCCCTGCTTGAAGGTCTTGAGCTTGATTCGATGATCGTGCCATCTCTTAGTTCGTTCTTTGTAGAGCTTGGCACTATGATAAGCCTTCTCCCGCCATTCTTCCGGTTCAGAAATCTCTTTGTCGATTTCTCGGCTAATTTGAGGTCCATATTCCAGCTCTTGATGGCCCAATAAGCTCGGTGTTCGAGCTCTACGGGTAAGTGGCAACTTTTCCCGTACACGAGCTGGAATGGTGACATGCCGATAGGGGTTTTGTAAGCGGTCCTGTATTCCCAGAGTGCATCAGGAAGCTTACTTTTCTAGCTTTTTCCCATATCGTTGACCGTTTTCTGCAGGATGTTCTTGATCTGTTTGTTAGAGGTCTCTGCTTGACCACTGGTTTGAGGATGATAGGGGGTAGCTATGTTGTGCTTGGCTCCATGCTCTTTCAGGAATGCTCTGAATGTCTTGTCAATGAAGTGGGATCCCCCATCGCTTATCACCATGCGTGGTGTTCCAAAGCGAGGAAAGCTTGGCGTCAGCTGCTCTGCAGGGCATAGCTTCTACCCACTTGGATACGTAGTCAACAGCCACTAGGATGTACTCACAATCTTGGGACTTCTGGAATGGTCCCATATAGTCAATGCCCCACACATCAAATATTTCTATTTGGAGGTTGTAGTGTAGTGGCATTGCGTTGTGAGCCGTGATGCCTCCTTGGAATTGACACTTGCGACACCTCCGAATGAATTCTTTGGTGTCCTCGTACATCGTTGGCCAAAAGAATCCGCATTGCCAGATTTTTGCTTGTGTGCGGAATACTCCATAATGACCTCCGTACGGTGCAGAGTGACATTTCTCAATGATTTGTAGGCCTTCTGTTGCTGGTACGCATCTCCTCAATAGACCATCCGAACATACCCGATACAGGTATGGGTCATCCCAAAGGTGGCGTCTGCTTTCAACTTGCAGTTTTCTACTATTCTCCCCTGGCGGTATATATCCGGCAACCATATAGTTGATGATGTTTGCGTACCAAGGGTTGTTGTCTGTCACCTTTAGTAGCATGTCGTCGCGTAGGAAGTCATTTATAGGTAGTTCCTGCATGTTAGTGACCTGCATATGCGACAAATGATCCGCTACGGTATTTTCTACCCCCTTTTTATCTTTTATTTCTAGATCAAACTCTTGGAGTAGAAGAATCCAGCGAATCAGACGAGGCTTTGCGTCTTTCTTAGTGAGCAAATATTTCAAAGCTGCATGGTCTGTGTAGACTATGACTTTTGCTCCCACTAAGTAAGAACGGAACTTATCGATAGCATAAACGACTGCTAGGAGCTCCTTCTCTGTGGTAGCGTAATTGAGCTGAGCTCCTGTTAGCGTTTTGCTAGCGTAAGCGATCGCATGATGCTTCTTATCTTTGGTTTGGCCAAGGACCGCACCAACAGCATAGTCACTAGCATCACATATGATCTCAAATGGTAGGGCCCAATCAGGAGGTTGGATGATCGGAGCCGAGATGAGTGCATTCTTAAGGGTGTTGAATGCATGTAAGCACTCATCTGTGAATTCGAAAGGTACGTCCTTAGCTAGTAGGCTTGTGAGGGGTCTAGAGATTTGAGAAATGTCTTTGATAAATCTCCTATAGAACCCTGCGTGGCCTAGAAAGCTGCGGATTCCCTTTACGTTCACAGGGGGAGGTAGTTGCTCGATAACTTCTATCTAAGCCTTGTCTACCTCTATCCCTCGTTCCGACACTAGGTGGCCTAGGACAATGCCCTCACGGACCATGAAATGGCACTTTTCCCAATTGAGTACCAAATCCTTTTCCTGGCACCTTTGCAAGACTCTATCTAAATTTTCAAGACAATGATTGAAAGTTTTTCCATAGACTGAGAAGTTGTCCATGAAGACTTCCATGATTTCTTCAATCATGTCTGAAAAGATAGACATCATATACCGTTGGAAGGATGCGGGTGCGTTACACAACCCAAACGACATCCTCCTATAGGCATATGTTCCATATGGACAAGTAAATGTCGTCTTGCTTTGATCATTGGGGTGGATAGGTATTTGATGATAACCTGAATACCCATCTAGGAAACAGAAGAAAGAATGTTTCGCTAACCGCTCCAACATTTCATCAATGAAGGGGAGCGGGAAGTGATCTTTCTTTGTTGCCGTGTTGAGTTTTCGGTAATCGATGCACATTCTCCACCCCGTGACGGTTCTTTGCGGGATAAGCTCGTTTTTATCATTTTTAACTACCGTCATACCTCCTTTCTTGGGAACCACCTGGACGGGGCTAACCCAGTCACTATGTGGTACGTGATAGATGATCCCGGCGTGAAAAAGTTTCAAAACTTCCTTTTTCACGACTTCACGCATCGCATTATTCAGCCTTGGTTGAGGTTCTCGAGTTGGTGTACTCGAGGGGTCAATCGGAATGCGATGTGTGCATAAGGTTGGGCTTATTCCCATGAGATCATCCAAGGAATACCCGAAAACCGTTCTATGCTTTTCTAACACAGCGATGAGTTCGGCCGTCTCCTTGTCGCTAAGCTTATCGCTTATGATGACAGGAGTTTGCGAATCGCCATGTAAGAAAGCATAGCGCAGCCCCGCAGGCAAGGGTTTAAGCTCAATAGGAGGTCGTGTCGGTTTCTCCTCTTTGGGTAAATCTATGGTTTCTCCCAGTTCGTCTTCCTCTTCTATAAAGTGAGGAGCATCGCTCTCTAAAGACATCTCACGGGGTTTCGAAAGGAATTACCGACATGACCTCTATAGGTCTACTAGGGGAAGTTCGGCCTGCGAGTTTTTAGCTCGCGTGACTTGAATAGAGAAACGGTCTCTCTCCTAGTTTGACTCCTAATTCCCCTGTTTTTGATGGACTTGTAATAAGTGTTTCTAGGGGATGACCGATTAGAATGTCGAAATCCTGGATGTCAAAGACATGAAAGTCCAGGGCCATTTCGACTTCTTGATGATGGAGAGTTATGTTGTGTAAAATCCCAAGTCCGGTAAGAGCAGACCGAGGTCCTACTCTAAAGGATTTGACTGTTGGAGTACGTGGTTTTTCTCCTAAACATATGAATGCGTACTATTTTGACATGATGTTTGTTCCAACAGTGGGATTATATAGAACATCCACCCAATCTCCTTGGATTTTGCATCGAAGGGTTGAGGAAGGAGCATGAATCTGAATTTCTTCAGGTGAGAGCTCTCCTTCTGCTACCCATTCTGAGCTCATGATAGCGGTCAACTCCATAACGGATTCTCTGAGAAATAATTCATCAAGAGGATCGCTAGGAGTGACAGAGATTGGTGGTCTCCTATGACATTTGTATTTCGAGGTGTTTCCGAAATCTTCGAAAAGTTCATCCTCGAATACGGGAAGTTCCATTTGATTTGGAAACTTCCTCTATGGCCTCGGGTTCGGGAGAGGTAGTCTCTATCACGAGTTCGGCAATAGCCGAAGAGGCTTCCTCTACAACTGGCTCGGGCTCGAACCGGATGGGTTCTAGCGGGGGAGTGTTCTCTAGAATACGATTTAGGAGAGCTTCTCCTTCCGCTGTGGTCTTATGTATAAAAGATCCACCGGCAGATGCATCGAGCAATAGGGCAGACTCTCTACCTAATCCTAGCCAAAAGTGTTGTAACAACACATGGTTTGGAATGGATAGATCAGGACCTGACCTGGTCAGGGTCAAAAATCGGTCCCAAGCTGCTCCTGTAGTTTCGTTTTCTAATTGTCGGAAGTTGAAAATCTCAGACCGTTGGGAAGCGATTCGAGATATAGGGAAGAATGCAACGCAAAAACTATCGCGAAGTTCTTCCCAATATCCATTTACCTTTCCTACGGTTTGGTCGTACCATTGTTTCGCCCTCCCATTGAGTGAGAAAGAAAACAACTTCCAACGCAACATTTCTTGTGACATGCCACAAATGGTTAGGCATTCACAGAGTTGCTCAAACTCCCTTAGATGATGATATGGGTTTTCATAATCCAAGCCTAAAAAGACTTGGTCCTGAACCATGGCTATGAGGCCGGGGCGGAGCTCGTAACTAGAAGCTATGATTGGCTTCGAAGATTGTGGCTTTTTAATGAGCTCGCCCTTAGGAGCAGACAGTTTGGCAATGGTTGGTAGCTCCATTTTGTAAGATGAAAAGAAATGTAAAATAGAAGCAAAGGTAGAACAAGGTACACGGGCAACTAGGTTCGGAGATAAACTTGACAACCGTTCCCCGGCAACGGCGCCAAAAACGCTTGTTGGTATTTCTTAGCGAAAGCAGTAAATTCCGCAAGCGCACGGAAAGACCGTTGTAGCACTTCACCCGGTGATAGACTGGGTATCGTAAATTTCACAAAGAATGGTATGGTCAGGTTTAGGTCTTAGCTAGGTTGCCCAGAGGAGAGAGTAGGTAACTGGGAAAGTGAGGTTTTCTATAAGACGAATCCTTAGAGAAAGATAACTCTACCGCTGAAATGCTTGCTTCGGGCACCGGATCGCACTGGCTCCAGGTGATGCCGGCCTGTAGCTCTACGCCGTACTCGGACGTGGGGGATTACAAAGGACGGAAAGGGCTGTCACCACTTGCCGCCTACCACCTCAACCGTGGAGTACGAGGCAAACGAAGGTAACTAATTAGCTTAGACACCACGTCTACGCCAACGTTATAGTTCTAGCATCGGCCAGGAACATCCATCTCTATCAGGAGTCCTCTACTAGAACTACCGCCACAAGGACGGTCGACGAACCCGCAAGCAAACAATGATAAAGATAACTTTGCAAGAAGGAGCGTACGAATAGATAAACACGAACCTCTTACTTCAAGCGTAAGAAGTCGCCGAGGTACAAGTGAGAAGGGAGCCGACAAATCCGGCACTCCACCTCATGGAAGACTAGCCTCCGGGAGTACTCAAAAAGAGTTACTCCACTCTTGACCTCTCTCACTCTCCTACTTCTATTCTAGCTAGAAGCTAGGTATAATGGCTCTACTCTTCCTCTAGTGTAGGCTTGTGGAAGTGGAGAGGGAGGAATGAAGAATGAAGAATGAAAAGTGGATGTGTGAAATGAAAGAGAGAAGGGCTTTTATATGTGGACATGGTCAGTTTCCGCACGCCCAAATGACCAAAACACCCCCACACCGCCCTCGGAGCATTGAATGCACCGCCTCCAGGAAGGTGGACCGGGTGGCCGGTTCCTTGGCGCGCCGCGCCCGGCGCTCGCGCCGGGTGGACCACCTCCGGCCACCGACCTTGGCTGGTGGGCTTGGTTTGGGCCCGGAGTTGGCCCATGTGGTGTCTTGTCACGTTGGTACGTCGATTTGGCCTTTCTCTTCTTTTCTTCTTGTCTTGCTTTTGGGCCCTTTTTATAATTCAAATATTTATTCTCTTTTCTCTAGTTTTGGCCCAAATTATATGTATTCCATGAATGCTCCTGCAAAACAAGTGTTCACCAAAACTATGGAGTTTCGTTAGTATGAATCTCCTATCTAGGTGGTTTTTGGTGAACTATGAACCTAAGTTGGCGGGGTTAGATAAGCAATAAGGACTGCTAACAGTACCCCATGGTTAAGCCATTTTGATGCCTCTCACCTCTCCACCATAGAGTTTTCCATCACCCAAGAGCCTGAAGGGCCCTTAACCACGGCTCCACGGCTCCAAAACTGCCATATTTGCACACACAACCATGCTGCCGCACGGTCGGTTCCAACGCGTCCTATGGCTCCAGGCGAGTCAAGCATGCCCGTACGCCATGGTTAAGGCATTTTGACATCTCGGCCTCTCTACCATAGCGTTTGACATAGCTCAAGAGCCTGAACGGCCCTTAACCTCGGCTCCATGGCTCCAGAACTGCCATATTTGCACACATGACTTTGCTGCCGCACGGTTGGTTCCTGCGCGTCCTACGACTCCTGGCACCAAGTCAAGCACGCCCATGCACCATGGTTAAGGCATTTTGACACCTCTAGCCTCTCCAGCACAGCGTTTGTTGCCGCCCAATAACCTGAATGGCCCTTAACCATGGCTCCACATCTCTAGAACTGCCATATTTGCACACACGACTATGCTACCGCACAGCCGGTTCTTGCGTGTCCTACAGCTCTCGGTACTAGGTCAAGCACGACTGTATGCCATGGTTAAGGCATTTTGATGCCTTTGGCAACACTACCATAATGTTTGTCATCACCTGAGAGCCCGAACGGCCCTTAACAATAGCTCCACGACTCCAGAACTTCCATATTTGCACACGACGTGTCTTTGCCGCGCACGCCGGATCCGTGCATCCTACGGCTCTCGGCACCGGTCAAGCACGCTCGTACCCCATGGTTAAGCCATTTTGATGCCTCTCACCTCTCCACCATAGAGTTTTCCATCACCCGAGAGCCTGAAGGGCCCTTAACCATGGCTCCACGGCTCCATAACTGCCGTATTTGCACACACGACCATGCTACCGCACGGTCGGTTCCAACGCGTCCTATGGCTCCCGGCACTGAGTCAAGCATGCCCGTACGCCATGGTTAAGGCATTTTGACACCTTTGGCATCTCTACCATAGCGTTTGCCATCGCTCAAGAGCCTGAATGGACCTTAACCTCGGCTCCAAGGCTCCAGAACTGCCATATTTGCACACACAACTGTGCTGCCACACGGCCAGTTCCTACGCATCCTACGGCTGCTCGCACCAAGTCAAGCACACCCATGTGCCATGGTTAAGGCGTTTTGACACCTCTGGCCTCTCCACCAAAGCGTTTGTTGCCGCCCGAGAACACGAATGGCCCTTAACCATGGCTCCACAGCTCTAGAACTGCCATATTTGCACACACGACTATGCTACTGCACAGCCGGTTCCTGCGTGTCCTACAGCTCTCGGCACTAGGTCAAGCACGACCGTATGCCATAGTTAAGGCATTTTGACGCCTCTGGCCTCACCACCACAATGTTTGTCATCACCCGAGAGCCCAAACGGCCCTTAACCACAGCTCCATGACTCCAGAACTTCCATATTTGCACACACGACTGTGCTGCCGCACGGCCGGATCCTGTGCATCCTATGGCTCTCGGCACCGGGTCAAGCATGCCCGCACGCCATGGTTAAGCCATTTTGATGCCTCTCACCTCTCCACCATTGAGTTTTCCATCACCCGAGAGCCTGAAGGGCCCTTAACCACGGCTCCACGGCTCCAAAACTGCCATATTTGCACACACAACCATGTTGCCGCACGGTCGGTTCCAACGCGTCCTATGGCTCCCGGCACTGAGTCAAGCATGCCCGTACACCATGGTTAAGGTATTTTGACATCTCTGGCCTCTCTACCATAGCGTTTTCCATAGCTTAAGAGCTGAACGGCCCTTAACCTCGGCTCCATGGCTCCAGAACTGCCATATTTGCACACACGACTTTGCTGCCGCACGGTTGGTTCCTGTGCGTCCTACGGCTCCTGGCACCAAGTCAAGCACACCCATGCGCCATGGTTAAGGTGTTTTGACTCCTCTGGCCTCTCTAGCACAGCGTTTGTTGCCGCCCAATAACCCGAATGGCCCTTAACTATGGCTCCACATCTCTAGAACTGCCATATTTGCACACACGACTATGCTACCGCACAGCCGGTTCTTGCGTGTCCTACAGCTCTCGGACTTGGTCAAGCACGACCGTATGCCATGGTTAAGGCATTTTGACACCTCTGGCCTCACCACCACAATGTTTGTCATCACCCGAGAGCCCGAACGGCCCTTAACAATAGCTCCACGACTCCAGAACTTCCATATTTGCACACACGACTGTGCTGCCGCACGGCCGGATCCTGTGCATCCTACGGCTCTCGGCACCGGTCAAGCACGCTCGTACCCCATGGTTAAGCCATTTTGATGCCTCTCACCTCTCCACCATAGAGTTTTCCATCACCTGAAAGCCTGAAGGGCCCTTAACCACGGCTCCACGGCTCTATAACTGCCATATTTGCACACACGACCATGCTACCGCACGGTCAGTTCCAACGCGTCCTATGGCTCCCGGCACTGAGTCAAGCATGCCCGTACGCCATGTTAAGGCATTTTGACACCTCTGGCATCTCTACCATAGCGTTTGCCGTCGCTCGAGAGCCTGAACGGACCTTAACCTCGGCTCCACGGCTCCGTAAGCGCCATATTTGCACACACGACTTTGCTGCCACACGGCCGTTTCCTACGTGTCCTACGGCTGCTCGCACCAAGTCAAGCACGCCCATGTGCCATGGTTAAGGCGTTTTGACACCTCTGGCCTCTCCACCAAAGCATTTGTTGCCGCCCGAGAACCCGAATGGCCCTTAACCATGGCTCCACAGCTCTAGAACTGCCATATTTGCACACACGACTATGCTACTGCACAGCCGGTTCCTGCGTGTCCTACAGCTCTCGGCACTAGGTCAAGCACGACCGTATGCCATAGTTAAAGCATTTTGATGCCTCTGGCCTCACCACCACAATGTTTGTCATCACCCGAGAGCCCGAATGGCCCTCAACCATAGCTCCATGACTCCGTAACTTCCATATTTGCACACACGTTGTCTTGCCCGCACGGCCGGATCCCCGTGCATCCTATGGCTCTCGGCACCGGGTCAAGCATGCCCGTACGCCATGGTTAAGCCATTTTGATGCCTCTCACCTCTCCACCATGGAGTTTTCCATCACCCGAGAGCCCGAAGGGCCCTTAACCACGGCTCCACGGCTCCAAAAGCGCCATATTTGCACACACAACCATGTTGCCGCACGGCCGGTTCCAACGCATCCTATGGCTCCCAAGATCGAGTCAAGCATGCCCGTACACCATGGTTAAGGCATTTTGACATCTCTGGCCTCTCTACCATAGCATTTTCCATAGCTCAAGAGCTTGAACAGCCCTTAACCTCGGCTCCACGGCTCCAGAACTGCCAAATTTGCACACACGACTTTGTTGCCGCACGGTTGGTTCCTGCGTGTCCTACGGCTCCTGGCACCAAGTCAAGCACGCTCGTGCGCCATGGTTAAGGCATTTTGACACCTCTGGCCTCTCCAGCACAGCATTTATTGCCGCCCAAGAACCCGAATGGCCCTTAACCATGGCTCCACAGCTCTAGAACTGCCATATTTGCACACACGACTATGCTACCGTACAGCCGGTTCTTGCGTGTCCTATAGCTCTTGGCACTAGGTCAAGCACGACCGTATGCCATAGTTAAGGCATTTTGATGCCTCTGGCCTCACCACCACAATGTTTGTCATCACTCGAGAGCCCAAACGGCCCTTAACCACAGCTCCATGACTCCAGAACTTCCATATTTGCACACACGACTGTGCTGCCGCACGGCCGGATCCTGTGCATCCTATGGCTCTCGGCACCGGGTCAAGCATGCCCGTACGCCGTGGTTAAGCCATTGTGATGCCTCTCACCTCTCCACCATAGAGTTTTCCATCACCCGAGAGCCTGAAGGGCCCTTAACCACGGGTCCACGGCTCCAAAACTGCCATATTTACACACACAACCATGTTGCCGCACTGTCGGTTCCAACGCGTCCTATGGCTCCCGGCACTGAGTCAAGCATGCCCGTACACCATGCTTAAGGTATTTTGACATCTCCGGCCTCTCTACCATAGCGTTTGCCATAGCTCAAGAGCCTGAACGTCCCTTAACCTCGGCTCCACGGCTCTAGAACTGCCATATTTGCACACACGACTTTGCTGCCGCACGGTTGGTTCCTGCGCGTCCTACGGCTCCTGGCACCAAGTCAAGCATGCCCATGCGCCATGGTTAAGGCATTTTGACACCTCTGGCCTCTCCAGCACAGCGTTTGTTGCCGCCCAATAACCCGAATGGCCATTAACTATTTCTCCACATCTCTAGAACTGCCATATTTGCACACACGACTATGCTACCGCACAGCCGGTTCTTGCGTGTCCTACAGCTCTCGGCACTAGGTCAAGCATGACCGTATGCCATGGTTAAGGCATTTTGACACCTCTGGCCTCACCACCACAATGTTTGTCATCACCCGAGAGCCCGAACGGCCCTTAACAATAGCTCCACGACTCAGAACTTCCATATTTGCACACACGACCGTGTCTTTGCCGCACGGCCGGATCCGTGCATCCTACGGCTCTCGGCACCGGTCAAGCACGCTCGTACCCCATGGTTAAGCCATTTTGATGCCTCTCACCTCTCCACCATAGAGTTTTCCATCACCCGAGAGCTTGAAGGGCCCTTAACCACGGCTCCACGGCTCTATAACGCCATATTTGCACACACGACCATGCTACCGCACGGTCGGTTCCAACGTCCTATGGCTCCCAAGCCTTCGAGTCAAGCATGCCCGTACGCCATGTTAAGGCATTTTGACACCTCTGGCATCTCTACCATAGCGTTTGCCGTCGCTCGAGAGCCTGAACGGACCTTAACCTCGGCTCCACGGCTCCAGAACTGCCATATTTGCACACACGACTTTGCTGCCACACGGCCATTTCCTACGCGTCCTACGGCTGCTCGCACCAAGTCAAGCACGCCCATGTGCCATGGTTAAGGCGTTTTGACACCTCTGGCCTCTCCACCAAAGCATTTGTTGCCGCCCGAGAACCCGAATGGCCCTTAACCATGGCTCCACAGCTCTAGAACTGCCATATTTGCACACACGACTATGCTCTTGCCGCCCGGTTCTGCGTGTCCTACGGCTCTCGGCACTAGGTCAAGCACGACCGTATGCCATAGTTAAATCATTTTGATGCCTCGGCCTCACCACCACAATGTTTGTCATCACCCGAGAGCCCGAATGGCCCTTAACCACGGCTCCATGACTCCGAACTTCCATATTTGCACACACGACTGTCTTTGCCGCACGGCCGATCCTGTGCATCCTATGGCTCTCGGCACCGGGTCAAGCATGCCCGTACGCCATGGTTAAGCCATTTTGATGCCTCTCACCTCTCCACCATAGAGTTTTCCATCACCCGAGAGCCTGAAGGGCCCTTAACCACGGCTCCACGGCTCCAAAACTGCCATATTTGCACACACAGCCATGTTGCCGCACGGTCGGTTCCAACGCGTCCTATGGCTCCCGGCACTGAGTCAAGCATGCCCGTACGCCATGGTTAAGGCATTTTTACATCTCTGGCCTCTCTACCATAGCATTTGCCATAGCTCGATAGCTTGAATGGCCCTTAACCTCGGCTCCACGGCTCCAGAACTGCCATATTTGCACACACGACTTTGCTGCCGCACGGTTGGTTCCTGCGTGTCCTACGGCTCCTGGCACCAAGTCAAGCACGCCCGTGCACCATGGTTAAGGCATTTTGACACCTCTGGCCTCTCCAAAGACAAGCATTTGTTGCCGCCCGAGAACCCGAATGGCCCTTAACCACGGCTCCACGGCTCCAGAACTGCCATATTTGCACACACGACTATCACTATGCCAGAAAACGCTATCAGTGACGCGACGATTCGTGACATAAAACAAAATGCATCACCAATAATCTATCTGTGACGCGGGTTAATGCGACGCGTCACCAATTAGTTGTTACCCATGCCCCAGGAGCAAGACGCGTCACTAATAACGATGTATTCGTGACGCGTGTTAATAAGGCGCGTCACGGATAAAAATTGTGACGTGTATTGTCAATGCGCGTCACAGATAGATAGTCATATTGGTGACGCAGTTAACAAGACGCGTCACGGATAATAAATGTGACGCGTTTTGTCTAAACGTGTCACTGATAGGAAAACATATGAGTGACTCGTATTGAGAAAATGCGTCACATTTAACAAAGCCAGGACAGCAACTAGCGTATATGTATTTGGGCCGAAACCTGGCAGGCCCAAGTAACCATCCGTAACCTATTGTGCATCCGCCCTCTCCTCCACCGCTAGAAGGAGCGCCATGGCACGGAGGAAGGAGCCGACCTCGAGGGCCGCGAGGAAGGAGCCGAGGAACACGGAGGAGGACTCCCCGAATGCGTCATCGTCGTCTCGCTCATCTCCGTCAAGGAAGCCGTCTAGGGTTTCCGCCGCCCCCACTCGTCGCCCTTGCCCCCGCCCCCATCTCCATCGCCGGCGGTAGTGAAGGAATGACCGGATCCGGGGGAAGGGAGGGGCGGATCCAGCGAAGGGAGCAGATCCGTCGTCACCTGCATCGCGGCGGAGGGGATGGCTGCAGAGGCGAGCACGGGGGATGCGGCGTCCGCAGCCGAGGCAAAGCCCTTCGCTATCCTCTTCGTGTGCCTTGGTCAGTACCCTCAACCCTAGGCTCGGTGCCCGTGCTTGCAGCAGGCGGCACCAAGTCCCATCGCCATCTCAACCCTCCGCCAAGTCCCATTGGCCGCTCGTGCATTGGAGGCCAGGTTCATGGCTGCTCGTGGCAGGGAGACCGGATTCGCGTCATCCTCGAGTACTTCTACCTCGCCGGCACCGTCGTGATATAACGTACATGGAATTCAGGTGAGGTCCTCCCTATCACCCCGTTCCCCATGCGATACTTGTGCATCCGGAGTTCGGCCGCCGGGAAATCCTTTGCCCACCGTTGTGCTGCCATGTGCTTGTTGCTGTACTCGCCATTGCGTGTAGTCTAGGTGTTTGATGAAATGCCAATGCCTACAATCCGTCAAAGCGTACAATCTGAACTTAGTGCTCCTACATGACAAAGACTACACAATTAATCACTCTTTGGATTATGTAGAGTTTTGGTCTGCAAATTTGCACTAGCATGTGTGACTGTGTTACAGGAAAGAAAATAAACAACAAATTTCTATTTCTTTTATATTTATAAAAATGTGACAATATTATTTAAATAATTCCGACATCTGTTCTGTCCTTGATTCTACTAATGGGAGCCGATTCTGTCCTAAAAACAAGATGGTGTTAGTTTTGCTTGTGTGCCTCTGCTGAAACAAGTTACTGTGAACATACTCAGAGAACAAGCACTACATGGTTTTGACAGAGAATATTGGCTGAAAACTATATTTTCCTTACAATATGATTCTTCTGCTGCTGATTTGTTGGAGCAAGCAGGATGCTAGATGTCTAAGTAAACACAGGTAACTGATTTTCATAGTAGGATTCAATTTGTGCGGAGTTTGCTGCATCTTTAGGACTGCTATCGTAACCATTTTCTGCTTATGCTTTGCTCTACCTAGCTGTTGTAACCTTGATTTCTTACCAGCAAGTTTTTTGCAAACTGTATTTTCCTCAATGTTTGATTATATATATATATGGTAGCTTGCAGGTTCTTGCTCTTTGTGCTCATCCATGCATGGTGGAAATAGAGGAAAGCATATCATTGTTCAGGTGAATATCTTCATCGTTCTATATTCCTCCAATATCAAAGCTGTGGCAAATGAACTATATTATTAAAATGTGAATATGACACTCGGTCTCAATTTTGGGATCGTTAGATTTGTTGAGTAACTCTGTAGTAGTAGTAGGTGGTATTAATGTTTTTCAGGTCTTGTATGTATATGCATTCTAAAAGAATTGAACCCAGCTTCCTGTTGGTTCCTGCTAGGTTTTCTCCTCTGCCATTTTCTGCTATCAGTAAACATTTCCTTTCTTGTCTGAACTCAGCAACCTCCTATACTAGCCACTATTATAGTGCTAATGTACATTATACTTAATTATACGATTGGATTAGTTATAAAATGCATTTGATAATTGGTTCAGTTTCGGTCTACCATTAATCATTTTACTCTTTAGGTAATGACATCAAAACAAAAATATGATATTGTCAGCTTATACTTGATCAGTTCAGCAGAAATGCTGAGTAAGTACTGTATATATGTGACAGTTTGTATGCCTTTTTTACAGGTGATTGTCTAAATGCCAAAGCACTCCATGCTGGTCTGTACATACACATTGATTTTCTTCGACCCCAATTACTCGGTACTTCTAGTCTTGGACATGTGTATTCCTAGACAGCCTGGATTAAATTCATGTGTATGCTATGGCATGTGCTTTAGTGCTAATGCAAACCTTCATAGTTGGTTATGCTGTGTTGTTTTACAGTGACACCTAGCACTATCTTTTTATTGTGTTGCTTTACGGTGGCTCTTAGAACTGTCATGACAGATTTGATGGAAATTTTGCTGCACTATCTTATTTTCATTTTCATTGACAGTAGACTTACATACTAGTGAACTCCTGTAGCTTATTCATAATCATGTTCTATAAGCAGCTTGTTTTGAGGATGAAACATAATGCCATCAGATCTCCTGTTTTTTCCTAATTGCTGGTTTCGGTTCAGAAATCTATTTCTAAAATCTTATTCATAATCTATTTGTATTTTCATCATCGTTAGAAAGACCCAAATGTAATGTTGTAGCACCAAGAATCCAATCACCACCACATTTATTTATGTTGGATCTGGAATCATATAGTTCTAATCAATGTACATGAATTTCAATGGCTGAATATTTGGACATTATTTTCTTAATGGCTGTATGTTGCTCATTTGACTGCAATTAATATTGTACTTATGAAAGCATTACTGTATTGTTTTGAAACTCTCAGCCACAAGCCACAAAGAAGGCAGACAAAGGAGATGGGATTGCTAAGGTCATTACGATTGCTACTTCCAAGTTCATGTTCGACCAAGTTAATTATTATGCTTACAGGTCTAAAGTTTATTCTCATCAAGGATATTGGTTGTACCTTATAAACAATGGCCCACGGCTTATAACACATTTTGTAATATAACATGTATCTAAAAAGTTTGTAAAAAATTGATTGTTGAAACGGTGGTCCTTCTGACATGTGTGTGTATATATGGGATCATGTTCGACGTGTATGTGTGTATATATAGGATCATTGCATTATATAGGATTATCGTAATTTTTTTTTTTGTTTTTCGAAATAGTTATCAGTGACGCATATTGGTTGGACGCGTCACGGATAAAGGGTTATTCGTGACGCATATTGGTTGGACATGTCACCGATAGAGGGTTATTCGTGACGCGTATTGGTTAGACGTGTCACCGATAGAGTGTTATTCGTGAGGCATATTGGTTGGACGCGTCACCAATAAGGGGTTATCAGTGACGCGTCTTGGATACACGCGTCACAAATATTGGGTTATCTGTGACGCGTAAAAACGCGTCACTGATTTTACCCTTATCTCAGACGCGAAAATAGTGACGCGTTTTTTCCGTGTCACTGATGGCGATCTACACGCGTCGCGTATAGCGTTTTTCCGGCATAGTGTATGCTACCGCGGCCGGTTCTTGCGTGTCCTACAACTCTCGGCACTAGGTCAAGCACGACCGTATCCCATAGTTAAGGCGCTTTGACGCCTCTGGCCTCACCACCACAATGTTTGTCATCACCCGAGATCCCAAACGGCCCTTAACCACAGCTCCATGACTCCAGAACTTCCATATTTGCACACACGACTGTGCTGCCGCACGGCCGGATCCTGTGCATCCTATGGCTCTCGGCACCGGGTCAAGCATGCCCATACGCCATGGTTAAGCCATTTTGATGCCTCTCATCTCTCCACCATAGAGTTTTCCATCACCCGAGAGCCCGAAGGGCCCTTAACCACGGCTCCACGGCTCCAAAACCGCCATATTTGCACACAACCATGTTGCCGCACGGCCGGTTCCAACGCGTCCTATGGCTCCCGCACCGAGTCAAGCATGCCCGTACACCATGGTTAAGGTATTTTGACATCTCTGGCCTCTCTACCATAGCGTTTGCCGTAGCTCTAGAGCCCGAACGGCCCTTAACCTCGGCTCCACGGCTCCGTAACCGCCATATTTGCACACACGACTTTCTTTGCCGCACGGTTGGTTCCTGCGCGTCCTACGGCTCCTGGCACAAAGTCAAGCACGCCCATGCGCCATGGTTAAGGCATTTTGACACCTCTGGCCTCTCCACCGATGCATTTATTGCCGCCCGAGAACCTGAATGGCCCTTAACCATGGCTCCATAGCTCTAGAACTGCCATATTTGCACACATGACTATGCTACTGCACAGCCGGTTCCTGCGTGTCATACAGCTCTCGGCACTAGGTCAAGCACGACCGTATGCCATAGTTAAAGCATTTTGATGCCTCTGGCCTCACCACCACAATGTTTGTCATCACCCGAGAGCCCGAATGGCCCTCAACCACAGCTCCATGACTCCAGAACTTCCATATTTGCACACACGACTGTGCTGCCGCACGGCCGGATCCTGTGCGTCCTATGGCTCTTGGCACCGGGTCAAGCATGCCCATACGCCATGGTTAAGCCATTTTGATGCCTCTCACCTCTCCACCATAGAGTTTTCCATCACCCGAGAGCCTCGAAGGGCCCTTAACCACGGCTCCACGGCTCCAAAGCGCCATATTTGCACACACAACCATGTTGCCGCACGGTCGGTTCCAACGCGTCCTATGGCTCCCTAAGACCGAGTCAAGCATGCCCGTACGCCATGGTTAAGGCATTTTGACATCTCTCGGCCTCTCTACCATAGTGTTTGCCATAGCTCGAGAGCTTGAACGGCCCTTAACCTCGGCTCCACGGCTCCAGAACTGCCATATTTGCACACACGACTTTGCTGCCGCACGGTTGGTTCCTGCGTGTCCTACGGCTCCTGGCACCAAGTCAAGCACGCCCGTGCGCCATGGTTAAGGCATTTTGACACCTCTGGCCTCTCCACCACAGCATTTGTTGCCGCCCGAGAACCCGAATGGCCCTTAACCATGGCTCCACAGCTCTAGAACTGCCATATTTGCACACACGACTATGCTACCGCATGCCCGGTTCTTGCGTGTCCTACGGCTCTCGGCACTAGGTCAAGCACGACCGTATGCCATGGTTAAGGAATTTTGATGCCTCGGGGCCTCACCACCATAATGTTTGTCATCACCCGAGAGCCCGAACGGCCCTTAACAAACGCCTTCACGACTCGTAACTTCCATATTTGCACACACGATCGTGCCCGCACGGCCGGATCCCGTGCATCCTACGGCTCCCGCACCGGGTCAAGCACGCTCATACCCCATGGTTAAGCCATTTTGATGCCTCTCACCTTTCCAAGATAGAGTTTTTCATCACCCGAGAGCCCGAAGGGCCCTTAACCACGGCTCCACGGCTCCAAAACCGCAAATTTGCACACACGACCATGCCGCGCACCGGCCGGTTCCAACGCTTCCTATGGCTCCCTAAGCCGAGTCAAGCATGCCCGTACGCCATGGTTAAGGCATTTTGACACCTCTGGCCTCTCTACCATAGCGTTTGCCGTCGCTCGAGAGCCTGAATGGCCCTTAACCTCAGCTCCACGGCTCCAGAACTACCATATTTGCACACACGACTTTGCTACCGTACGGCCGGTTCCTGCGCGTCCTACGGCTCCTCGCACCAAGTCAAGCACGCCCATGCACCATGGTTAAGGTGTTTTGACACCTCGACCTCTCCACCACGGCGTTTGTTGCCACCCGAGAACCCGAATGGCCCTTAACCATGGCTCCACAATGCTCGTAGAACTGTCATATTTGCACACACGACTATGCACGCACGGCTGATTCTGCGTGTCCTACAGCTCTCGGGACTAGGTAAAGCACGACCGTATGCCATAGTTAAGGCATTTTGACACCTCCGGCCTCACCACCACAATGTTTGTCATCACCCGAGAGCCCGAACGGCCCTTAACCACAGGCTCCACGACTCGAACTTCCATATTTGCACACACGACCGTGCCCCGCACGGCCGTATCCCGTGCATCCTATGGCTCTCGCACCGGTCAAGCATGCTCGTACCCCATGGTTAAGCCATTTTAATGCCTCTCACCTCTCCACCATAGAGTTTTTCATCACTCGAGAGCATGAAGGGCCCTTAACCACGGCTCCATGGCTCCAAAACTGCCATATTTGCACACACGACCATGCTGCCGCATGGTCGGTTCCAACGCGTCCTATGGCTCCTGGCACTGAGTCAAGCATGCCCGTACGCCATGGTTAAGGCATTTTGACACCTCTGGCCTCTCTACCATAGCGTTTGCCGCCGCTCGAGAGCCTGAACGGCCCTTAACCTCGGCTCCACGGCTCCAAAGATCGCCATATTTGGACACATGACTTTCCGCAAGACGGCCGGTTCCTCGCGCGTCCTACGGCTCCTCGCACCAAGTCAAGCACGCCCATGCACCATGGTTAAGGTGTTTTGACACCTCGACCTCTCCACCACGGCGTTTGTTGCCACCCGAGAACCCGAATGGCCCTTAACCATGGCTCCACAACTGTAGAACTATCATATTTGCACGTACGACTATGCTATCGCACTGGCTGATTCCTGCGTGTCCTACAGCTCTCGGCACTAGGTAAAGCACGACCGTATGCCATAGTTAAGGCATTTTGACACCTCTGGCCTCACCACCACAATGTTTGTCATCACCCGAGAGCCTGAACGGCCCTTAACCACGCTCCACGACTCCGGAACTTCCATATTTGCACACACGACCGTGCCGCGCACGCCGGATCCTGTGCATCCTATGGCTCTCGGCACCGGGTCAAGCATGCTCGTACCCCATGGTTAAGCCATTTTGATGCCTCTCACCTCTCCACCATAGAGTTTTCTATCACCCGAGAGCATGAAGGGCCCTTAACCACGGCTCCACGGCTCCAAAACTGCCATATTTGCACACACGACCATGCTGCCGCACGTTCGGTTGCAACGCGTCCTATGGCTCCTGGCACTGAGTCAAGCATGCCCGTACGCCATGGTTAAGGCATTTTGACACCTCTGGCCTCTCTACCATAGCATTTGCTGTCACTCGTGAGCCTGAACGGCCCTTAACCTTGGCTCCACGGCTCCAGCACTACCATATTTGGACACACGACTTTGCTACCGCATGACCGATTCCTGCGCGTCCTACGGCTCCTCGCACCAAGTCAAGCACGCCCATGCGCCACGGTTAAGGCATTTTGACACCTCTGGCCTCTCTACCATAGCATTTGTTGCCGCCCAAGAACCCGAATGGCCCTTAACCATGGCTCCACAGCTCTAGAAGCGCAATATTTGCACACACAACCATGTTGCCGCACGGCCGGTTCCAACGCGTCCTATGGCTCCAAGATCGAGTCAAGCATGCCCGTACGCCATGGTTAAGACATTTTGACATCTCGGCCTCTCTACCATAGCGTTTGCCATAGCTCGAGAGCCGAACGGCCCTTAACCACGGCTCACGGCTCAAGAACCGCCATATTTGCACACACGATCGTGCCGAACGGTTGGTTCCGCGCGTCCTACGGCTCCCGGCACCAAGTCAAGCACGCCCATGCGCCATGGTTAAGGCATTTTGACACCTCCGCCTCTCCGGCCTGGCGTTTGTTGCCGCCCGATAACCCGAATGGCCCTTAACCATGGCTCCACGGCTCTAGAACCGCCATACTTGCACACACGACTATGCTACCGCACGCCCGGTTCTTGCGTGTCCTATAGCTCTCGGCACTAGGTCAAGCACGAGCGTATGCCATGGTTAAGGCATTTTGACACCTCGGCCTCACCACCACAATGTTTGTCATCACCCGAGAGCCCGAACGGCCCTTAACAATAGCTCCACGACTCCGTAACTTCCATATTTGCACACACGACCGTGCCGCCGCACGGCACGGATCCGTGCATCCTACGGCTCGGCACCGGTCAAGCACGCTCGTACGTTAAGCCATTTTGACGCCCTCACCTCTCCACCATAGAGTTTTCCATCACCTCGAGAGCCGAAGGGCTCTTAACCACGGCTCCACGGCTCCATAACCGCCATATTTGCACACACGACCATGCCGCCGAACGGCCGGTTCCAACGCGTCCTATGGCTCCCAGGCACTAAGTCAAGCATGCCCGTACACCATGGTTAAGGCATTTTGACACCTCTAGCATCTCTACCATAGCGTTTGCCGCTCGAGAGCCCGAACGGACCTTAACCTCGGCTCCACGGCTCCGAACCGCCATATTTGCACACACGACTTTGCCGCCACACGGCCGGTTCCTACGCGTCCCTACGGTTTGCTCGCACCAAGTCAAGCACGCCCATGTGCCATGGTTAAGGCGTTTTGACACCTCTGGCCTCTCCACCGAAGCATTTGTTGCCACCCGAGAACCTGAATGGCCCTTAACCATGGCTCCACAGCTCTAGAACTGCCATATTTGCACACATGACTATGTTCTTTGCACGCCCGGTTCTGCGTGTCATACAACTCTCGCACTAGGTCAAGCACGACCGTATGCCATAGTTAAAGCATTTTGATGCCTCCGGCCTCACCACCACAATGTTTGTCATCACCCGAGAGCTCGAATGGCCCTCAACCACGGCTCCATGACTCCGTAACTTCCATATTTGCACACACGATCGTGCCGCACGGCCGGATCCCGTGCATCCTATGGCTCTTGGCACCGGGTCAAGCATGCCCATACGCCATGGTTAAGCCATTTTGATGCCTCTCACCTCTCCACCATAGAGTTTTCCATCACCCGAGAGCCCGAAGGGCCCTTAACCACGGCTCCACGGCTCCAAAACCGCCATATTTGCACACACAACCATGTTGCCGCACGGTCGGTTCCAACGCGTCCTATGGCTCCCAAGACTTCGAGTCAAGCATGCCCGTACGCCATGGTTAAGGCATTTTGACATCTCGGCCTCTCTACCATAGCGTTTGCCATAGCTCGAGAGCTTGAACGGCCCTTAACCTCGGCTCCACGGCTCCGTAACCGCCATATTTGCACACACGACTTTGCCCCGCACGGTTGGTTCCGCGTGTCCTACGGCTCCTGGCACCAAGTCAAGCACGCCCGTGCGCCATGGTTAAGGCATTTTGACACCTCTGGCCTCTCCAGCACAGCATTTGTTGCCGCCCGAGAACCCGAATGGCCCTTAACCATGGCTCCACAGCTCTAGAACTGCCATATTTGCACACACGACTATGCTACCGCACAGCCGGTTCTTGCGTGTCCTACAGCTCTCGGCACTAGGTCAAGCACGACCGTATGCCATGGTTAAGGAATTTTGATGCCTCTAGCCTCACCACCATAATGTTTGTCATCACCTGAGAGCCCGAACGGCCCTTAACAACGCCTTCACGACTCGTAACTTCCATATTTGCACACACGACCGTGCTGCCGCACTGCCGGATCCTGTGCATCCTACGGCTCCCGCACCGGGTCAAGCACGCTCGTACCCCATGGTTAAGCCATTTTGATGCCTCTCACCTCTCCACCATAGAGTTTTTCATCACCCGAGAGCCGAAGGGCCCTTAACCACGGCTCCACGGCTCCAACCGCAAATTTGCACACACGACCATCGCCGCACGGCCGGTTCCAACGCGTCCATGGCTCCCGCACCGAGTCAAGCATGCCCGTACGCCATGGTTAAGGCATTTTGACACCTCGGGCTCTCTACCATAGCGTTTGCCGCCGCTCGAGAGCCCGAACGGCCCTTAACCTCGCCTCCACGGCTCCCGTAACTACCATATTTGCACACACGACTTTTGCCGTACGGCCGGTTCTCGCGTCCTACGGCTCCTCGCACCAAGTCAAGCACACCCATGCACCATGGTTAAGGTGTTTTGACACCTCGACCTCTCCACCACAGCGTTTGTTGCCACCCGAGAACCCGAATGGCCCTTAACCATGGCTCCAGCCCGTAGAACTCCGTCATATTTGCACACACGACTATGCTACAAAGCACGGCCGATTCCGGCGTGTCCTATGCGGCTCTCGGGACTAGGTAAAGCATGACCGTATGCCATAGTTAAGGCATTTTGACACCTCGGCCTCACCACCACAATGTTTATCATCACCCGAGAGCCCGAACGGCCCTTAACCATAGCTCCACGACTCCAGGAACTTCCATATTTGCACACACGACCGTGCCGCCGCACGGCCGATCCCGTGCATCCTATGGCTCTCAAGCACCGGTCAAGCATGCTCGTACCCCATGGTTAAGCCATTTTGATGCCTCTCACCTCTCCACCATAGAGTTTTTCATCACCCGAGAGCATGAAGGGCCCTTAACCACGGCTCCACGGCTCCAAAACCGCCATATTTGCACACACGACCATGCCGCCGCACGTTCGGTTGCAACGCGTCCTATGGCTCCCAAGACTAAGTCAAGCATGCCCGTACGCCATGGTTAAGGCATTTTGACACCTCGTCCTCTCTACCATAGCATTTGCTGTCACTCGTGAGCCTGAATGGCCCTTAACCTTGGCTCCACGGCTCTAGCACTGCCATATTTGGACACACGACTTTGCTACCGCATGACCGATTCCTGCGCGTCCTACGGCTCCTTGCACCAAGTCAAGCACGCCCATGCGCCACGGTTAAGGCGTTTTGACACCTCTGGCCTCTCTACCATAGCATTTGTTGCCGCCCAAGAACCCGAATGGCCCTTAACCATGGCTCACGCCTCTAGAACCGCAATATTTGCACACACAACCATGTTGCCGCACGGCCGGTTCCAACGCGTCCTATGGCTCCCGGCGAGTCAAGCATGCCCGTACGCCATGGTTAAGACATTTTGACATCTCTGGCCTCTCTACCATAGCGTTTGCCATAGCTCGAGAGCCTGAACGGCCCTTAACCTCGGCTCCACGGCTCCAGAACTTCCATATTTGCACACACGATTGTGCTGCCGAACGGTTGGTTCCTGCGCGTCCTACGGCTCCTGGCACCAAGTCAAGCACGCCCATGCGCCATGGTTAAGGCATTTTGACACCTCTGGCCTCTCCAGCACAGTGTTTGTTGCCGCCCGATAACCCGAATGGCCCTTAACCATGGCTCCACAGCTCTAGAACTGCCATATTTGCACACACGACTATGCTACCGCACACTCGATTCCCCGCGTGTCCTACGCTCTCGGCACTAGGTCAAGCACGACCGTATGCCATAGTTAAGGCATTTTGACGCCTCTAGCCTCACCACCACAATGTTTGTCATCACTCGAGAGCCTGAACGGCCCTTAACGACAGCTCCATGACTCCAAAACTTCCATATTTGCACACACGAATGTGCTGCCGCACAGCCGGATCCCGTGCATCCTATGGCTCTCAAGACCGGGTCAAGCATGCCCATACGCCATGGTTAAGCCATTTTGACGCCTCTCACCTCTCCACCATAGAGTTTTCCATCACCCGAGAGCCTGAAGGGCCCTTAACCACGGCTCCATGGCTCCAAAACGCATATTTGCACACACAACCATGTTGCCGCATGGTCGGTTCTAACGCGTCCTTTGGCTCCCAAAGACGAGTCAAGCATGCCCGTACGCCATGGTTAAGGCATTTTGACATCTCCCGGCCTCTCTACCATAGCGTTTGCCATAGCTCGAGAGCCCGAACGGCCCTTAACCTCGGCTCCACGGCTCCGTAACCGCCATATTTGCACACAGACTTTTCTTGCCGCACGGCCTGGTTCTGGCGCGTCCTACGGCTCCCGGCACTGAGTCAAGCACGCCCATGCGCCATGGTTAAGGCATTTTGACACCTCCGCCTCTCCAAGCCACAGCGTTTGTTGCCGAGAACCCGAATGGCCCTTAACCATGGCTCCATAGCTCTAGAACCGCCATATTTGCACACACGACTATGCTATCGCACGGCCCGATTCCCGCGTGTCCTCTGGCTCTCGGCACTAGGTCAAGCACGACCATATTCCATAGTTAAGGCATTTTGACGCCTCTAGCCTCACCACCACAATGTTTTTCATCACTCGAGAGCCTGAACGGCCCTTAACGACAGCTCCATGACTCCAAAACTTCCATATTTGCACACACGACTCGTGCCGCGCACGCTCGGATCCCGTGCATCCTATGGCCCCGGGCACCGGGTCAAGCATGCCCATACGCCATGGTTAAGCCATTTTGACGCCTCTCCTCTCCACCATAAAGTTTTCCATCACCGAGAGCCCGAAGGGCCCTTAACCACGGCTCCATGGCTCCAAAACCGCATATTTGCACACACAACCATGTTGCCGCATGGTCGGTTCTAACGCGTCCTTTGGCTCCCGCATCGAGTCAAGCATGCCCGTACGCCATGGTTAAGGCATTTTGACATCTCTGGCCTCTCTATCATAG